>VXAB01010396.1:0-55667 GCA_013399175.1 Odontophorus gujanensis | reverse complement strand
GAAGCTACCAACTCTATAAAATTAAAAAAAAAAAAAGAAGTAACGCTGAGGTCACAGGTGTTGATTAAGGGTTTATGCTGTCTTGTATAATGTAGGATTTCAATTACATAGATAAAATGCCTCAGTTACTAGGTCCAGTCATTCAGATGAGAAATCTGAACTTAGAATCTGTTTGAGTCTGACATATCATTTGATCCACCAGTTGAATACTGAATTTGGAGAGGAAACTGTGGTGGTGATATGGAAGACAAGCAGAAGAGAGCTTTGCAACTTAGTGTGAGTGTAGGGACTTTGAAATACAATAGATCATTTTGAAGACAGAACCGCTATAAAAAACGTAATTAAGGACAGCAGTGAGTCAAACACCCTCAACTCTGACATGAAATGATAATTAACTCCTTTTCTTGACTACATCCATCCATTCAATATCTGACTAGCCTCTACAAAACCAGTAGGGATGTATGTGATGTGGGCCACTGTGAAGCAGATGAGTGTGACTTATTATGTTTCTAATTATTATAGTGTGTTATAATTTGCAGAATAGTTCTAGCCTGTTCACACTGTAGATTCAGGGAATCTAGAATCTTAGTCCATGGTAAGAGAAGGACCCCATTGCTACTTGGTCAGGGTGCATACACAGTTTTTTCTCTATGCACATAAAGAGCTACCTGTTACCAACAAGTTACGTTTGACTCTTGATATTACATTAACTGCTTCTGAAATGTTTTAAAAGAAAATATGAACATCAGCCAAACTTAACACATTATATGTCATGTAGCTTTTTGACGCTATGGAAGTGAATTGAAAATTGCATGGCATTTTATTCAACCCGTGACATATAATTAGCATATTAGCAAATGTGATTAATTAAAAAGTTATGTATAAAGGCTTTGATCTGGTCTCACACAATATTCTTGCCTCTAGATTGGAGAGAGATGGATTTGGGGATGGACTGTCCGGTTGGTAGGGAATTGGCTGAATGGGTGCATTATAAAGAGGAGTAATCGTGATCTCATTGGCCAGGTGGAGACAAGTAGTGAGTGTTTTAATGCAGAAGCCTGTCTTGGGACTGGTGCTCTCAGCAGTTTTGCAGATGACACCAAACTGACTGGAGCAGTTGATATTTTAGAAGGGAAGGGGTGCCATCCAGAGGGATTTGCACAAACATCATCAGCACTCCTTGTTAACCGGCGAGGTCCCAGAAGATTGGAGATTTGCTAGTGTGACTCCCATTCACAAGAAAGGTTGTAAGAAGATACCGGGGAACTACAGGCCTGTTAGCCTGACCTTGGTGCCAGGGTAGGTTACGGAGCAGATTGTCTTGATGGAGATCACATGGCGTGTGCGGGATGACTGGGGGATCAGGCCTAACCAGCATGGGTTCATGAGGGGCAGGTCCTGCTTGACCAACCTAATCTCCTTCTATGATCTAGTGACCCTCTGGTGAAGTGCAACATGTAACTGGGACAGTTGGAGAGCCGTTTGTTATTTCTGGGTGAGATTTTGAGTGGTTATAATTATTCTAGCTGTTCACTTAAAGGCCGAGCTTTTTTGTCCATGGAAAATGAAAGAGAATTAACTGAAGATGGTAGAAATAGCAGGACTGTTGGTTCTGGTGATTATGTTAATCTAAGTTAGTTTAAACTGCTTGACAGGCTATACTCTTGGTCTTGTTAGCCCTGTAGTCTAAATGGGAACTGTAGTGTGATAAGTTAAAAGAAAAGTCACTCTTTGTAATCATATACCTTTCTAAATTTTTTGTCTTACTATTTTTTAAAGTATTTATTTTGAAGGATGATCGTAGATGTTTATTAAGAGTGATATATTTTCAGATGCTTGTATATTATAATTTTCTGTGAGTAGAACATACACTACCAGCTTCAATATTATGCTTGGTGAAGGGAATTCCTGTGTGTTTGCTAGGAATGTTTGTTATAGACAGATTTCACTATACTATGACAGCGACATTTGGTATTTTAAAGTACAGGATCTGAATAATGTGTATCTTGATTTTTCTCAATTGTGTGCTAAAGTGGCTTTTCTGACAAAAATGAAGAGTTTCATTTTGTAGTCTTATTTTCTATTCCTCTAGCATTGTAAACGTTTTATCTGTAGGTAATAATATGAACTGTATTCTTTGGTTTCCCTAAGTCAAGTCTTGAAATATTTACTCTAATTTATTAGATTTTACCTTAGCTCCTAGTAGAATATACTATTTTTCAAAAATCCTGTCATTTTTAGAAAACAAACTTAACAAATGCAAAAAAATCTGTCACTTTTATTTTCAGTTCAGTTCCACCAAGATGGTTTGCCATCATATGTTATTGAAAATTACATTTTGGACTGAACACATGCTGGAGACAACATTTGCTTAAAGTGAGGGCTCCTGAGTGTTAACATGAGATGAATTCAGTCTTGGTTTCAAATTCTCATCGCCTTCTTCATTTTTCCTTTTAAACTCTACCACTAAGCTTATGCTGCTTTCATCTTTTACCTTCAGATGTGTTTTCCATTTTTAAAGTAGTTTAACTTGCATTGTTGCTGTTGGCTCATTTATCATAAATCCTAGCATGAAAGATAGGTGGTATACATAGTCTGTGTGTTACAAACTAAAGTAAACCATGGAGAAAGATCATTTCCTTGCTTTATTCATTTGTGTTAACTTTTCATAGAATATGAAGCCAAGGTAGTTGCCCATTCATGGTTAAAATGTGCCACTCTTAATTACAGGAATATGGCAGTGAAATGAAAATTTGTGTGTAGAGGGCATAATTATTAACGCTGTTCATATTTACTATATTAGAAATGTCAGCGTGTTTAAGCATCTTTGTACATCTCACAGGAAAGCCTGAAATAATTTGCTGAAAAATTAACAAGTTCATTTCATCACATTTAATGGTTTCCTAAACCTCAATCAGCTTATCAAAGGAAACATTAATTGAAAGTGTAATTGACTAGCCAGCTGTTCTGTGAGCTGTACCATGTTTTCTGACCAGCAGCCTCTATTAAAAACGTTACAAAACATGTAAAGCTCTTTTTCTGAGATGAGAAGCTGAGCAGATGAGAAATTCACCATGCCAAATTCTCCTGACAATGAGAGGTTTATATGGTATCTTCTTAGTTGAATGCATATTGGGTGACCAGTACCTATGCATATGTACTACTTTTATATGGAAGCAGGCTGTTGTTAATTGACACAGAAGTCACTTTTAAAGCAGAATGTGCATGAGTAGCACACCAGAATAGTTGGTTCCCAGAGGGGGAGTATTGCATGACTAAAGCTGAACATGTGGTTGGGTTTTCCTTATTGTGTACTAGAAATCCTATGGCAGCAGCATGTTTCTGAAGTTCTGGTCTTGTGTTGGGAATGGTGAATAAGCATGTACTGAAGGAGGGTTCTATCTTACCAAATTGTCATATGTTAACATCCAAAAACATGTAAGTCTTTACTGCATGGGTAGAATGTGTTTTGTTCTTTAAGCTTTCAGTGTTCATTCAAAGTACATGAAGGGCCTCATGGAATCATTAGTGAAGTAACCCCTTTTGTTTTCTTCTCGTGAGCTGGTTGCTAAAAGTGGCATAGAAACATGCAGGTGGATCTTTCCTTAAGAGGAAGATAAGCCATACAGGATATAGATCTATCTACATAGGCAAATTTTTAGTAACGTACAGTTTGACTTTAGTAGCTTCTTCAAAATGTAGTGGGTTTGACTTGGGGATGGAGATGCTGAATATTTTATTTATGATCTGTAATTACATCTACAGTTAACAAATGTTGAGAGCTGCATGATCTTGTTACAGCATATTTTTATTTCTGTGCAGCTAGAGGGAACTTGAACATGTTAGATATTCCAAACATTGGTCCTCCAAATACAGAGGGTAAAAAAAAAAAAAAAAGGAAAAACCTGGTAGACTGAATAGTTACATAATCTATCATATCCTTTCAGTTGGAGTCAGTTCAAGTGATGCTGTCAGAGGCATGAGAGGAAAATGAAACATGAATAGCAAGTTATGTATGCCAGAAAGCAAAATATAAGAGACTTTGTGTCACACTCTCAGTAGAAAAGTATGGTTAAATAATCAGCTTAAATAGAATGTTCTGTCCTGTTCCATATGACGTTTTCCCAGAGAAAATGGGAATGCCTATCTTCTCACCTACTTACTGGATGACTGGAGTTGTCTTAAGTCAAGACACTCTGTAAAGAGAATTCCTACATGGAGGATGAGTCTCTTTTTCAAAGAGCAGCAGCTGCTCTGAGCCTTACTTGTGTCTCTGAGATATGTGAGATGCTGTGTAAGATCACAGTGTAGTCACAGTCCAACTCTAGAACCATAGTTATTCCAGCCTCTGGTCCATTTCTGAGCTCATCTCTTTCCTAGAGCACAGTGGAAGCAGCTTGGTGGACAGCATAAAGCAAGAAAGGCTGCTTGGCAAACCCATATGTCCTTGTTCTAGTTTGTGGGGTTAAACTGCGTCTTGTTTATATTGTTTAATATTTTCACAGTTTTGTTGAATCGCTTATTTCTTCAAATCCTGGGAAAAAGTGGCTTGGATGGGATTTCTGGAGGTAATTTTGTTTAACCTTGCACTGAAGGCAGGGTTGTCTTCAGTGTTGGATCTGGTTGCACATAGTTTCACCCGGCTCAGAATTTCTCAGGAATGGGAGAGTCCCCAGACCATCTTGATCACCTTTAACCTCAGTTAACTGGTTTTGTGGGGAAGAATATTCTCAAGTCCACACAGAATTTTGAGTAAGTTGCAAATAGTGGATGTCAGTTTTGTCCTTTCCTTGTGTGGTTCCGAAAAATGTCTATTCCAGGATTTTTTATATGCCTTTTAGGTAGAAGTTGCTGCCTCATTTTTCTCCATGTCAAGGAAGCCCAGTTTATTTAGTCTGTCTTCATTTGTTTAGCTCACTAATCATGTTAGAGCTGCCCCTTTGTATTTCATCAGTTTCTTGATGTGTGCCATGTACTGGAGGTCCAAACAGGACCCATGACTCCACATAGGTCTTATGAATAAAAAATAGAGTGAAATAATTGCTTGTTTTATCTCATCATACTTGGCTGAACTTGGACCAGTATGAGTTGGCCTTCACTGCTACAAGAATGATTTGATTTCATTGTAGTAAAATTACTTTATTCTGGTATGTTTGCTTGCTTTTTCTTTGCACAAAATACATTCCAGTCTCCCTTAGTGTCTTAATCCGCATAGAAAGAAAAAAGAAGAATAACGGGAACAAAAGAAATAGGCAAGTGAACATCAGCAAATAGCAGTTATGAAGCATTGTGCTTAATATTGTTCATTTACCTCTGCTGGCTCAGTTACACTTGGCACATCATAGTCCAGGCATGTTCTTACTCTTGGTTTCTGAAGACCTATTTAATATGACTCTGATATGCAGTCTTGTGCTATGTATACACTGTTTTGTTAGTGTGCTTTTTTGTCTTGCAGCTTGGCTGAATGTATTTCCCACCTGTTTTAAGGATAGGTAATGCCTGAAGGACAAGTTTCAAGTCTGGATATAAATCAGATATTTATTTTGCAGATAACTAATAATAAAGAAAAAAATAGTTGTGAATATCAAATCTTGTGCAAAAATATCTGGAAAAAATTATGTAAATCTTGAAAACAGATAATTTGATTTGTTTCCCTTTTTGTTATAACTTCTTAGAATAATGTGGTGGTTAAGACCATGAGTTCAAGAATGATTGTAGGATTTTTAGCCTGTGCCAGGTATTATGACTTGTCAGCTTAATTTAGAAACAGTGATGTATACTTTCTTTTCAAATGTAAATAAAACTGAGATGTTATGGACTGTATTTTCTTTTCATTTTTTCTATTTAATTTCCTTTTTTAGTTTGTAATCGTACAGCGTCATGCAAAGAATCAAGAGGATTCAGCACTCCCCTCTTTTCTTTTCTTAAAATAAGTACACATCTTCAGATATGTATTACTAGTTGACATTTGAGAACAAGTTAAATCTCTCCTGGCAGGACATGGCTGAAGAATGCATGGGAGAAATTTTAGGCACTTGTTTCTGGTCTGAACTGTGATCTGAACTGTGATCTGAACTTCTAGTAAAATGAAATAAGAAAATTTCCAGTTTCTGATTGTTTCGCTAGTGTATCAGGATTTCTCCAGCTGTGAACACAAAGTGATGGATCAGAGTGCCAAATTAGTTACATGTAGCTAATTTTGACTGCTGATGAGTTTCCAGATAGGGGTCAGGATATTACTTTATGTAATGCAGACAAGGCATAGATGGATTCTTCCTGGAGGCATTTCAACTCTTCCATTCTCACATGACATCTGCATGGAAAGTACAGCCATCTGCTCCCTGGCCTTCGCCCTGCTTCAGGCTGTCCCTGGGGGACCTCCACGTTTTTCTTCATGTAATACACCAGTCTAACCCAACAAAACAGTTTGACTGTCTTCTTGCAAGAGGTCTCTTTTGCTTTGCTATTAGCATTTATTTATTTATTTATTATAGAAGATTCTGAACTTCGCTTACGGTTGAAAACCAAGCAGCAGGTATAGTGTTTCTGCTGAGCACAGGAAGATGTGTAAGAGACTGAGCAGAAGCTAGCTGTTAACCTAACTGATTTCAATACAGAAATGTGGGGAAAATCTGAGTATGACCTTCCTGCTTGCAGAAGCAGTTTACTTTTTTAGTGTGGTCTATGTTACATGTTTAGTCTTCTTTATTTCTACCACAATTCTCATGCTGATTAAAGAACAAGATTTATGTTTTTGACAGTTCTTGGCAGGTAGAGTTGTAGTAGAAGTGTGGGAGGTTAGATTGAAATGATTTATAACAGATACATGGATGGACTCTGTCACAATCTCCATTAATTCTTATGTAATCTTTGGAAGAGGTGTTTCATAAGCGGATAATGACTCCCTTTCAACTTCCCATTTATGTTCTCTAATCCTTGCTATAGATTACGCTTTTATTTGTATCCTGAGCAAAGGCATGGCTTGTGCTTCAGCAGCTCTCCTTAGCACTGTTGCGGCTGTTCTGCAGCTGATATATTCTACAATATTCATCCCTGAGTTCTCTTTAATCCTGTGAAGAAGTCACAGGATTAGGTTGGATTCAAGATTCTTTCCAGAAATAATGTTGTCTTGTAGCCATCTGCTTTTCATTTGTGATTATTTAAGTAGTATCACCTTTCTTGGACAAACTGCTGAATATTTGGCTTACGGGTGTATAGGTTCCAGATAATTTTGAATGTCTGAGGGTCAGTGATATTTCAAATACATTAAACTAAGAATGTCTGAGAGATTTTCACTCAGACAGGGCGTAAGAAATGAGGGATTAGTAAGGTGTATGAGAAACTGTTAAACATTGAACTGATTTTGTTGTAATTGGATTTGGCCCTTACTTTTTGCTCCCAGGGAAGATAGGTCTTTGAATAAGACGTACTACCAAGTTTTCCTCCATCAGCTCGGTCCTAGAATGAGGTCAGAATGGCAAGTTTTAGTGTCAGTAAACAGCGATTTGACAGAAGCACGGTGGTTATAACTTCACCACAAGATCTGGTAGGTGGGAAACCTTTTTAGAAGAGAAACTGAAGTGCTTTGTGCTCAAAAGTTCCTGCTGTTCAAAATGGAAGAGTTTAGTATTCCTGTCAGTCAACACAGGCATGATCAGGTAGCACATGACCTTATGAAGTGAAGACTAGAACATCTAATTCGCAGTGTTGTATAACACTGTAAAGGAAGTCTAGGGTTGTGAGGGGGATATTAGAAATACTGCCTTCTGTGACAAGGTGATAGTCCCTAGTTCATCACAATCGTTTGTGTTCAAAAATTGCTTTATTCTAAGGTAATTAAATTGTCTTTTTTTTCTGTCTTCCTGTCCAGAATTTCTTGGTGTCTTTCAGCTGTAGTCACTCTCTTCCTACTATTTAATTTATTACTGAAGATGTGAAGCATGAATCTTTTTAATTCTCTTAGGAAAGGTTGTGATACAGAATGTGCAATACAGTAGTCAGTTTTTCTGTTTGCCATCCTATTTTCTGGTAGTGTGAACATTCTCTGACAAGTCCCTTTTATTTAAAACAAACAAAAAATGACAGAAGACCACCCACACACAAAAAAAAAGGCTTGAGAATTTCTGGGGAGTCGTAAGAATCAGTTATCACTGTGATACAGGATAGTTGAACATAGTTTTAATTAGTATTAAAATGCTATAGATTTTGTGGTCAAGTATGAAATTATCTTAAACATCCTTTTACATAGGCTTATTCAGCAGTGTTTTGCAGTAGGGTATCATCTTTGTAAAATATTAATAAATATTCCATCATTAATTGCAATTGGCTTCTGGGAGAAATATATTAAAAATTTGAGATTAAAATATTGATATAAGTTCCTGGATTACATTTCTGGTTTCTCTTACAAGTGTTTGTGTGGGTGGGACTCCAGTGTGACACTCCCAGTCATGTTGCTGAGCAATGGAAATAGGAAGCCTTAGAGCTGGTGGAGTCAGTGGGGCAGAAAGAAAGGAAGAGACTCTGAGGGATGAGTATCCTTGCTGACCCAATACTGAAATAACACTTCTTGCACCAGGGAGAATTGGGAGAAGACTGTGCTATGAGCCTGAGAAAATAGCCAGTGCTCCCAAAGTCTGTTGGTGGCAAGCTTTTGCCACACTGTCCCTTAGAAATTGTGATAAGAGCTATGTGCTGTGGTTCTGACGGTCATAATATTTTCATTTCACTGATGCCAAGCCATTTAATCAAGTTAAGTTAGCAAAAAAGTTTTTTCTGTGATTTTTTTTATTTTCTTTTTGATCATTGCTTCCTTGAAAGTTTCTAGGAGAGTGGTATAGCATGTATTTGAAATTTGTTGTACTGTTCTGTGACAGAAAGGTACCACAATGTAATCATCTTTCTGAAGAATAAATGTGCTAATTCTATTGGAAAGTTCCAACCTTAAATTTGTGTAACTGATATCAGAAAATTCGGGTATTCTCAGGTTAGTTAATCAGGGTTGGGAAAGATGTTCTGCTGTGGAGGACTGCTGGTGTTCAGAAAAGAGAGGCAAGCCACAGTGGTCAACCCAAGCTATCAGAAGCAATGAAATGGATGCATGTGTTCACTCTGTCCATGCTTGCACTTTGATTCATAGTGTGTTGTATCTGAATGAATATTCATTAGTGTTAGAGAGGTGTTCCTGTATTTTGGTTTTGTTTTGTTATTGCAGTTGATGTTGCTTTGGGAATTTTTTTGTTTATTTGAAGTTCATACAGAAGAGAGGATTTTTTAAGTGGTTGGCTTAGTCCTGCAAAAAGAAAAAAGTCTGGTTTTCAGACTTTCTTTGCAGTCACATCGGCTTCAATCAGCTTCATGTTATTTGCAACTGGAGTTGTCCTTTGTATGATTTTTTTCTAGTTTTTTTTTAAGTGATAACTGCCTGAATGCTACTATGTGTGGGATTAAGCTTCATGGACCTTTCCAAAATATGATTCTTTATTTTGATGATGAGATACTGGTACTTTCTGGATATTCTGTTATCCAACCAGTTTTGTGCCCACTCCATAAAAAATGCTTTCATATAAATCACGCTTCTGTAGATCAGTTATGAGAATACTATGTGAAATGGTATTAACTGACCTCACTGAATCAAGCATATAGGAAACTTGCAGAATCATGGAAGGGCTTAGGTTGGAAAGTACCAACCCTTAAATTTAGTTCTAACACCCTTACGTGGGCAGGGTTGCCATCCACAAATCAGGTTAAAACAAGACCCCATCCAACCTGATCCTGAGCACCTCCAAGGATGGGGCACCCACAGCTTCTGTGGGCAGATGTGACAGGGTCTCACTGCACTCTAAGTTAAGAATTTCTCCCTAGCATTTAACTTAAATCTCCACTTTTTCAGTTTGAAGCTATTCTATGTTGTCCTATCACTATCTGTGTGTGTAAAAAGTTAAGTGTCCCAGTGTCACTTCTCTCGGCTCAATCTGTTACTCTGCTGTTGAAGAAAATTAAATTAATCTGAGGGAATTTTCTTCTTCTTGATAAATCCTTGCTGGCTTTTATTTGTCTCACGTTGTATGTGCTTAGAAGCATTTTCCTAGTAGTTCTTGATCTTTTCTTCTGGATTTCCATGAAACAACATCTTATCCCATTCTTCAGATGGGGAAATGGAAGGAGTCTAGAAAAGAAGACTTGTCTTTGTCCATCTGTGGACACAGTAGCTTCTGAATCCCAACTGTGTTTCTATTTTGTAGTACCTAATTTTGTTTCCATAGAAGACATGGAGAGTCATACAGTGCTTACACAAAGTGGCCTTTGGTTTTCTGATGGACTGCTGTCAGACAGCACCTATCTCCAACCTCCAAAAGCTAAAAGAAAATTTTCTTTACATTTGTTTTTTATTCTGCTGCTTGATTTGCAGTTATGTTGGGATTTTTGCTCAGGCATAGTTTTGCTAACGTGACTAGAAGGAAGATGTACATATTGGCAGATGTTAATATTTTGCTAGGTAGTAAAGGATAAGCAAGGAACTCTGCCCAAGTTTTCTCTTTAAATCTTTATTTACATATGTATGCATTAAAGCATGTCAGATTTGCTTACTGGCTTTTTAGAATCTCCTAGGATACTGATGGCTTTGGGACAGGAAATTTGTACAGATGTGGGGTGAAGTGCGTGTATGTATAGTGGAATGTAGTGTATGGACGCATACACCTGACAATTATTGTTTGGTTATTACCAGCATCAGTGGTTTATATCATTTTGAGCCTGGCAGATGCTCAGAGGAGCTCTCTGTGCCGCCAGTCTCTTTGCAGCAACTGTCTGGTGGCTGAGGGTTGCTGAGAGCAAATATGGGAAAGTGCTTTACCATGGCAGGAGTAAAAATCTGCACTTCTAAAAATGTATGCTGTTAGTGCCAAAAGAACAGCTGGTTGGAAATGTCATTGAGATGTTGCCAGAAAAGCTACTGGAGCTCCATGCCAAGAATGGCCAAAAAAGGAAGGATGATTGTTCTCCAGTTCTCATAGAAAAGTTCGAAGCTAGTGCCCCTGAGCTAGAAACAAATTGCCTAACAAAGGCAACACCACGATGGAACATAAAGCAAATATCATTTCTGCTCAGCATGTTAATAAGAAGTCATACTGAATACTGGATATCTGAAGGGATTAAGGTAGTCAGGTTGCCTTGCTCTTCCATGTGGTGTAGGCATATTTTCCCTACAGTGACACACCAGTGATCCTAGCAAAATGCATTATGAGAAGCACAAATAGTCTGAATAAAATGTATAAGAAAATTAACATAGCAGTTATTCATGCTTTATAAGTTGGTGTTTAGCATTAGTCTTCCAAAATTCAGTCTCACTTATAAACTTGAGTTATGGTGTATGGATGTACAAAAACATATAGGTGCCCACATCCTGGTATTTAAAGATTTCTGAAGTGGAATGGGTATGGCAGGACTGTAGTTGCAGGGTCAAAGTCTGGTTGGTTTCTTGTTTTTCCCTTTAAAGACTTTCCTGGTTTATAAAAACTTAGTCTTTTAGTACTTTATGCACGTTTAATTTTGAACTGTACAGCAGTAATGAAGTGCCTCCTATTTTACTGAGAATGCTGTGGTGAGCTTTTGCCTTTTATATGCAATTGTGTGTGTATTAATGTAGTGAGTGGAATTCTAACAAATACACATATCTACCTGTCAATGTGTTGACTTCATATGCTTAACAGAGGCTGATCACCTTGTCAGACAATTTCCATAACTCATCCAGTGAGCGAAGATAGTTCTGCATAAAAACCAAGTGCAGTTTTGGCAACAGGGAGTTTTGGTAAGGGGCACTATAGATTCCTTCACACCTTCTCTTGATTAGAAATCTTGAAACAGGTTTGTTTCAGGAATGTTTATGCTAGCAGTGTAGAAGGTTGTTGAAAAGTTCAGTGTTCTTCACTGACTGGCCTCATCAGTGTTGTAGAGCTATAAGGATTGTTTCTTCTGAGAAGTATTGGAAAGGCTATCAATAAAATGCTGCATGAATTTTTAAAAACATTTTGTTGCAGATGTCCTGACAAGAATGATGTTTACAGAAGTTGATGGAAAATTGACTTCTGATGTAAATAGGCATTGGTAGCTGGAGAGATAAAGCATCAACATATCATTCTGGCTTTAATCACAAGAATGTCCTGTGGGTGATCACATGGCTAAGTGAAGGACAGAAACAAAAACTTTCTGCAGCAAATTTTTCAAAAAAATTAAGGTTTTTCCACACATTTAATAGAAATGTATAATCTTAACTGTTTTTTTTTTTTTTTTTTTGCTTTAGCTAGAATATCTTATATGTAATTTCAGATGGATGAGGTGTCTGATATTTGTCTCTTAGTGCCCACATCTGGAATGGAAATGCTAAAATACATGAAGGTCTTTACAGATCACTGAATGGTCTAATTCTAATTTGGTCAATTTCCTTTAAATATAGCTGATGAACGAAAGTATTACAATAAAAGTCAGCCAAGCTAAGCTCTGCTAAAATTTATGCTACAGAATTGGGTACATTAGGCCATGAAAGAAAATTACAAATGCATTAAAGATAATGGCTATTTTTAACTCTTACTTTAAAAGCAGGCAGGTGGTATGATTCATTTTAAAGAACTACTCTCCAAAACCTCTTGATTTGACTTCAGTTCTGAAAAATTATCTCTGCAGGCTTTGTTGAGCCTTGGTGTTGTTTTTCCAAAGGCAATGTTATGAGAGCAGAACCAAGTACAGATGAGAAATAAAATCTTGTTTTAGAAGAATTTCTTTAATTCACCCACAGCCAAAAGAAAAGATCTGCTCTCTTATAGGTCTGATTAGCTTGTGCTCTGCTAAGCTCTGGGTAGACTGCAACACACTTTAAGAACTATAATGCTTAAGTGGTATTCTTACAGAGTTCTCTATTGCGTATACTTGCTCATTTCGTAAAATAGTTGTATTGAAGTAGATTGTTAGTGAAGGCTGGAGCAAGTGAATGATGCAAGGAAAGAAACAGCTGGTTGCTACCAGAGGTTTAGAAACAGACTAGTTGTCTTTCACAGAAATCCAATTGCTTTAAAAATGTTTACACATTTCGAATAGAGTTGGAGCAAAGAGAGTTCTGGTGGGTCTAAAGACTGAAATCTTAATTGGATGTCAGCTAAAACTAAGGCACTTAAAATAACCAAGGGATCATCTAGGATATGCTGAGAAAAATCTAGGACCTGTAGTTTGACATGTTATAGGAAAGTAACTCTAATTTTTAAGAATTGAGCCTCAGAGATATATTGATCCTTTCACATGGGAGTATGTAATGTAGAAAATCTGTCTGCGTATTTTCTTGTAAAGCTGAAAAGCTCTGTAAGAAGAGTATTGATTTGTTTCTTTCCTATAACACCTACACATCCCTCTGATTGGCATAATTCCAATGTGTTAGGAGGAGTTGGTTAATTCATGTCCCCATGACAGTATGAAACTGGAGCTTGGATATTCTCAGTCTAAGTAGGTTTGTTTTATATACATCTTCTACTACCACTTCCTACTAGTTACTTGTTCAGTAGTTACTTGTTCATTATGTTCAAAAATTGCAAGGTTTTTATTTGTTTTATTTTATTATTTTGTTGGTTTATTTTCAGCTGTTATTTATCAGCTATATACATTCAGCTGGTATTATGGCATCCAATTCTAACTTCAGTTAGCTGTTCATAAAAGCACCTGGTGTAAAAAAACCTGTGTCTGTAAACACAAAGTATGCACTATACTTTGACTCAGATTTTGGCATCTCAAATCTCTTGAGCCGGGTACTGAACAACTGCGATCTTATGCATGTTTTAATAATTAAAGGTTTTTCCACCATCTTACATTAGTAGGCTGGGGGAGGCAGGGGTCACAGGAAATAAACTGGAATAATTTCTCGTGGGTCTCAAAACTGACTAGAATCCTCTGCAGGTGTAGTTCTCTGTTGCTTGCTGTCAGCAAGGAACATTCATTGAGCAGAACTCATTTAAATGACTCAGTGTTGGAATGCTAAATGTGTTGCATTTGCTGATGCTGTTAAGCTGAGAGGAACTGCAGACATGTTGGAAAGTCTAGATTATCATTTTTAACATCCTTGACAACCTGGATGAGTAGTATGACAGAAACATGGTAGCTTTTGTAGTGCAAACTGGAGAATGTATGCAACAATGATTGCCTTGCAAATATGTTTCAGTGGTCAGAATGCAAAGGAGCAGTTTTGCAGAAATGTGTTAAACAGATTTCAAGCTGTCTGGAAGTCGTAAATGTCACGCTGGAAAAAATAAAGTTGAAATTAAGCTGAACTGCTTTTTGTTTATCCTTTTGCTCTGTTTTGGAGTTAGGAGCATGCTAAGATTTGTGTATCCATCTTTTGAAAACTTCAAATATACTGATCAAATGCAACAGAGCAAAAGAACAGCCATAGGAATGCTGAGTGGCCTAGCATATCACCTCTGCAAAAAGGTTGAGTGAAATCTTGAATTTGAGCAAAAGGAAGATAAGAGTCTTCAGATAGTTAGAAAATAAATAAGAGCAATACTTTTTCTACTGCATATAAGAACAGTTACAATAGCTTAATGTTACAATAAATTGCATGTCAGAGAAGAAAACCTTCACAAATAAAGCATAATTAATAAGGTGGTATATAACATGCATGTGCGACTTAATGGCTTAATCATCAAAAGACTTCAAGAACAAATAAGGCAAGTACTTGTTATAATTTAAGAAAATATTTTTGCCTCACAGTTAGACTTGATGACCTCTTTTAAGTCTATCTTGGGCAAATTTTCTGTTGCTGTGTTTTTGGGGGGGGGTTTTTGGTCATTTTTGTTATTCGTTCTTTTATATGTTTGTTTTTTTGCAGTGGAAAAATGAAAGGCTTAAAACATTAAAACCTCTTTAAAAAGTTCCCAATCCATCTGTGCAGCTGGTCTCCCCAGTCTTTACCCATTGTCTTCTTACTAACAGGAAGAGGGAAGAAAGTCCACCTTTTGTAACCTACCAAGGCTTTCTTTTTGAAAGGAGCATAAGCACTGCAAGTCATTCAGTTATTTTTTCTTTTCAGGTTACGAGATGACAGAATTAGAGTAGAAAGGATGGAAAACCACCATTTCGAATACAGTCATGCTTTCCAACTGGTTACTGATTTTTATGCAAAAGAAGTGCCTGATATTGCAGGTATGTTAGAACATCTTTGATGTATTACTGTTAGCTTGTACATGGTGAAGGAGTTTACATGAGGATACACCGTGGCATCATGACCTTGCCTACTTCCAATGTATTTAAATGTTCCCTAACTTGATCCTGTGCATTAAGGATAAATCTTGATGGCTCTACACTTTGCCACTGGTTTCAGGGGCCTAGAAATCTGCAAGGCATACATCTTCCTAGTAAAGAAGACGTTGGGTTCTTCAACCTCTTCCGTGTCCTTTGACACCAGATTTACTGCCCG
Source organism: Odontophorus gujanensis (assembly GCA_013399175.1). Taxonomy (NCBI): domain Eukaryota; kingdom Metazoa; phylum Chordata; class Aves; order Galliformes; family Odontophoridae; genus Odontophorus; species Odontophorus gujanensis. The sequence continues at coordinate 40,213 of VXAB01010396.1, read as the reverse complement.
CTTGGCAGCAGGCCCACATTTTTCCTTGTCTTATTTCTGTTGCTGATGTACTTGTAGAAGCTTTTGTTGCTCTTTATGTATTTTGTCAGTTTCAATTCTAGGTGTCCTCTTGACTTTCCTAATCCCATCAAGCTTGAGCAGCATCTTTGTATTCTTCCTGACAGCATCTTGTTCATCCCATGCAAGCCTCCTGCTGCTTTCACTGATTTTCTGCACGCTGGGGCCATCTTTGAATTTGGAGAATCCTTGAAAATGTACATTACTTACACAGAAAGGAAGGCAGGGCTATCACCCTTTTTTCAGTGTCATGAACATATATGTTAAGACAAATACAAATTCCACATACTTAGCAAATGATGGAAATGGTACGATATCTGAAATGTTTCTTCAGGTTCTTCAGTGTATTTGTTGACGTTCCCCAAAGCACCCTTTCATAATGAGATATGATAGGGTGAATTTTCCTATTGTCACATCTGGAACATGAATTGTAGTAGAGTACCCTATGGATGCAGAAGCACTATCTAATAGAAATACCTGTTTTACCAAGATGGGACCTTACTCTGTAGACTTGTTGAGGCAGGTAAATTATCAGGCCTTTTTATTCTGTTTAATTTGTGAAAATGTTGCCTACAGTAATGGAGATTTCAGAATTGAAAAATTTCTTAGTTTGTATATTTAGAAATTTCTTATGCCACCTACTAATCATTTTTATGACGAAAAACTTGTGGAATCCAATGTCTATTTCATAATTTGTTTGTGTTATTTTCAAGGTTCTTTTGGAACTATGATTATGTTGATTTATAGAAATCATACTACGCTGCATGCATAATGAAGATTTCTATTCAATTAAATTGAAAAATAGATTGTTTCTTCCAAAATGCACAGGCAGTAAACAGTGATTTTACAAGGAAATTACTCTTTTTTTTTTTTTTTTTTGATAGGTCCTCAAAAACTATCTGTAATATTAAGCTTGGATAAGCCTGTTATTTGTGCTCTGGCAGCAGTAATTGCATACCTCAAGGAATTTAACTTGGAAAAGATGCTTTACAATCCAAGGTAAGTTGTATTTCCACTTCAAAGTAACATTTGTACTGGTGATATCTTGTAACTTTTACCAGACAACTTGCCTTATATGAAATGAACTCACCCAGAATGATTAAAATGTGCTGTAAACAAATTAAGTTTCTAATCAGAACTGAAAGAATCAAGGGATTTTTTTTTTTTCCAAGTGGTGTTTCATGAAAATATTCTTGGAGTATGTTCTTGTAGACATTACTGTCAGAAACGCAAATGAACAGGTACTGCAGACAGGTGTTATTAAAAATGAACAAGGAGCAAAAACTTGTAGATACTAGGAGGGATATAGTAAATTTTGTCAGTAAATGCTAGCTATCATAGCTCAGCCTCAGTTTTATCCTGTGAACAAGTATGGTGCTTTTTTGGCAGGCTTTTAAAACCTTTTTTATGCTGTAATTTATGTTTGCAAGATGTTGTTTTATTTTTCCATAGAGGTGTGTAAAACATACTCTCTTTTTGTAGCTCTGGAAGCAGATATAACTGCTGACATGTTGCAGTGTTTAGACAGCACTCAGCAGATCTGTTTAAGTTATTGAATCTAGTTAACAATTATAAAGAAAACAGACATTCGTCACATCCCAGCTTTGTGAAAAATCACAGAATCGGAGAATTGCAGGGGTTGGAAGGGAACGCAAGAGAAAAGTCCAAAAGTAGTCAAAAGTCCTAGAGCAGTCTTCAGGTACCTCTCCCATTTGCCAAGATCTTTCAAAGATGATAGAGAGTGGTCTGCAGTCACCTCTGCCAGTTCTCTCATCATACATGGGTGCATCCCATTGGGTCCATGGATCTGTGTGCATTGGCTTTGGCTAGATGCTCCCTGACTAGATTGTCCTCAACCAATGGGAAGTCTCCCTTTACCCAAGCTCTTTCATACTTCCAGGGTCTGAGACACCAAAGGGCTAGTCTTAGCATTAAAGTCTGAAGCAAAGAAACCATTCAGGATCTCTGCCTTCTCAGTGTCCCTTGTTTCCAAGGCATCCACTTCATTACAAAGGAACCCACATTTTTCATAGTCTTTCTTTAACTGCTGACATAGTGAAAAGAAAAACCCTTTCATGCTATCCTTTACCTCCTTTGCAAGGTTTAATTCCAGGAGGACCTTAGCCTTCATCATTGCGTTCCTACAGGCTGTGATTTCTGTCCTATATTCTTCCCAGGTGGACAGGCCCTTTTCCCATGTTTCATGGACCTTCTTTCCTTCTAGTTTGTACATGAGTTCCTCGCTCATTCGTATAGGCTATCTGTCACCTTTCCTTGATTTCTTACTCTTAGGGATGCACCAGTCTTGAGCTTTGAAGAAGTGGTGTTCAAGAGCCACCCAGCTCTCATGTTGCTCCTCTACCTTCTAACACCCTAGCCCATAGGATACCTCCAAGTAGGTCTTTGTAGTAGTCAAAGTCAGCTGTCCTTAAGTTCAGGGTTGCATTTCTACTTACTATTTTGCTTCTTCCACACAAGATCTTGAACTCCACCATTAAATGATCACTGTGTCCCAGAATTCCCCCCAACCACCACATCCCTGACCAGCCCTTAAGTTGGCTCAGTGATGCCTTAGGAACAGGGAACCAAACATATAGAAACTTGACACACTTCCAGTGCAAGGTTACTGAGAAGATAACACAGCCATGAAAATAAACTCTGCTTCCCCTGGGTAGTCAGAACTCATATATTTATTAAGTATTCTCAAGTGAGCGCTTAAAAGTTTAAATAATATTATGTAGCTGGAGTCAAAAGATAGATATTGCCACTCAAGCATATTTTTATCCTTTTTTTTTTCTTTGCATGAGTATAAAAGGCTGCCATCCTATGTGGCTTATGTTTGAAGATATCATTGAGGTTTATTAAATGTTTTATGAAACAGCTTTCTCTGTTATGCATCCTGTGCAAAATACTGTCTGCATTCCTCTGTCCTGTAAATAGGTAGTAGTCAACAAAGAAAACCTGTATGCAAACTAGAAACTTCAAAAATATTGTTATAGATCATTCACATATTGCACAACATTCAAAGAATTCCAAGTCCTATTTTAAAAGGATCCCTGCACTATATGTATATTTATTTAATATGTTTAGCTGCTTTCAAAAAATGATCACTGGTGTCATCTTTAAACATATATATAACATAGGTAATATACATTTATCAACATGTATCATAAACATATATATATATATATTTCACATATCTTCTGAAGCATTTGGAAATTATTTATAGTTTGATATTCTGGATTTTGGAATGGATTTATTCCTCAGGGTGCCCTTCCCCTTGATAAGCACCATTAACAAAGTATGCTGGACTCATAGGCCTAATGAGAAGGCAGTTCCTGTGGTATCTTTTAAGGCTTCTCCTTGCTTCCTCCACCAAGGAGTGCTCTAATCTGTGTGGTGTTTCCACTCGTCCTTGTACTTGTTGTTTGGAAAAAAGCTTGGATGGTGAGGCAGGAACTGGAGAAATCTTGTAAGAAAAATCTGAAGTAGAAAGTGAACTCCCAGGCAATATCTTTCCATGCTTCTGAATTGCTACTGTCACCATGCCTTATGTTCAATCACAAAGTGAGTGTTCTTTCAGATGGAGAGGAATACAAATTCACATTTCACACGGAAGTAAGTCAGTAGCAAAGGAGGAATGTCATTATGTGAGGGTTTATCTAGCAGCAGACAGTTGTTGATACTAGCTTCATCTCAGAATCAAATATAATTATAGATTGAGCAGGAAAAACACTAAATCTTAAGTTGACATTTGCCTGCTGTGTGTTGCTCTGACAAATTTTATCTGAATTTCTGAACATCTGAGTGGAAAGGCAATGAACTGTTTGGTATCTTGGTGATACACTATGAAGAAATAAAATAGATTATTTACGATAACACTGTTCCTGCATTCAAGAACTCTACTGTGTTTATTTCTAAAGCTCTTACTAGCCAATACTGGCTTCTAATTGCTGTTTTTATTATGTCACGTATGTTAAAAAGAACCACATGTATTTGCATATATTGAATGTGAATATACTGAGCCAGACTTAATTTTATATATTTCACTTTAGAAACACTTAAATACTGGAAAGAGAGAACCTGTAAAACAAGGGATGTCATGTTCATGGATTTTCTTTTTCTGCAGGAGGCAGAAAAGAAATACTTTCATTGTACTGTCAAGCAACTTAAAATTCCTAGGAGAATTCAGGTCAGTGAGCATATACTGATGAGTCAGTGAGCATGAACTCAAAGCTGTGAGACAGTTTTCAGTTTATTGATGTGGCACAGATCTAGATGAAGAAGACCTATTTGATATGAAGAATGACAAAAAAATTCCTTATACCTTTGTACCTTCTTCCGAGAAACACCATTCTTCCAGTTGATGACAATTCCAGCTGAAATTAATCATAAGAACTGTGATTACTGAGGGGAAATTCTTTCCATTTTTGGTATTGAGATGAAAATGTAAAATACAGTTTTAAGTTCCTCAACAAAGCAAAGCATTAAGAGAAAAAATGTTTCTGCGACTGAAAGACCCTAGAATATAGCTAGGCTGCCCTGGATCTCCAGCAGCAAGTAACAATAGGTTTAGAAATGAGAGAACTACCTTATCATGTGTTGTAGTACTTTACACCTTTATTGGTTTTGACAAGAAGTTGGTGTGTATCTAGGAGGGATTTTCAAGGACAGTTGAGTATCCAGTTTTGCTTGAAAAAAAATCATCATTTGCATAGCAGTTGCTGGCAAATGTGTCAGTGTATTTTTATATTACGCACATGCTTTCTAGCATACTGGAACAAAAGAGAGACTGCAGTCCTTACAGTTTGACCAGTGATAAATAAACTTAAGAAATTCAGGGAGAACCAGCTGCCTTTCTGAAGTAGAGGAGTAGCTATGGGTTTGGCAACTATGTGTAGAGAGGATAGAAGGCAAAAGTGAAGGAGGAGGTGGGACAGTAAAAGTGGCTCTGAAGGAGGACTTCAACAAGTGGATAAATGATTTGTTTGAATTTATAATAGGAATGGGATGGAGTTGGAAGGAGTCTGTGAGATGAAATTGAGAGAAGTCAAAATGTTAGTTCTCTCAGCTTAGAATGGTGGTCTTCTTGAATTTTCAAGATAAATGTTATTGAAATTGAAGACACTGTGTGTATATAGCTACCATATCTTTTATATACTGATGTTTTGAAAAACACGGTGTATACAGGATATTGCATAGGTTTATTTCCCACCATGTACTATGTATGAGACTTAGAGAGTACTGAAATGATTTTGGAAGGTTTCAAGGTCAGCTCAGAAGCATGAGAGACTGGAGAATGAAGTGTATGGTTTTCAGATACTAAGAAGAGGTGCTTAGCAAAGGATGTGCCTTACCTCTAAATAGCACAGAAGGTTGGCAGAGGGGGCTTCTTACACCAAGGAATTTTGAAATTTGAAGGAAGCTGAGGCTGCATGCGAGGAAAGTGGCCTGAAACTGCAGTCACCTGGGAAGAGAAGGCTGCAGGCCCAATGTTGTTCAGTGGAGTAAAAGGAGAGAACTTGATCAGGATAACAATGATGGAGGTTATTTTTCTCCCTTAATCCTCCTAGGCTGTCATATTTGTATACTGTAATTATATTTTGTGTTTCCATGTTTGGTTTTGTGCTTATTTTTTTACTGTTTTTAGTTAGGAATTTCTGGACTCTTGTCACACCAGGGATTTGTATCAGACTTTCTAGCCGTGTGGCAGTATTCACTAACAAATTTAAAACTCTGGTTAATTAAGTAAAGAATGTAATCTGGGCTTGACATCCTCCACTACTGAGGCTGTGGTAAATGTCTTTTTTACCTAAAGCTTCTGAGAAATGAAGAGGCTTTTTTATTCCTTGAAGCCGAACAGGAATTCCTGCAACTCTTGTTTAAATGCACGTGTTCATTCACTCTTAGAAGTCTTGAAGATACAGACTCTAGAGGTCTATAAAAAGTAATTGAGCAAAGAAAATTTTCTGTTTAGTAGACTTTCAAAGCAGTGCCTTGCAGCTTCACTGGGAAGTTTTTAGAGATTTGCAAAATTAGAAGTATTTGAAAACCACTCATTTAAATAACATGCATTCACTTCAGCTGTGTTACTTACTGTGAAACCATATGTAATGTCTCCTGCGGAGAGAATAATTAGAAAAGCTTTAAAAGTACAGTTTTCCTATAAGCTTCTCGGAGTGTATAAAGACCCAAATGATCAAATTTCACAGGTAACACAAAAGAATCAAAGTCTGAGGATGTAGTTTACTGTCCTAAAATAATGATACTAACTCTTTAATAGTCATCATCAAGTGCAGTTCTATATTCTGGAAGCTGTTTTATGAACCTTTTCTAATAAGCATTCCCTAACAGTCTCAAAAATCCTAGTAGAAACATGCTTTTTATGTCCTCTTTTCATTTTTCTCATCCCAGGCGGTATGATCCTATCTTTGCCTGCTCACCAGTAGTAGAGTAACTAGCTTTTTCTATCATGAGTGTTTTGTGCTGTTGAAAGTCACTCCTTTGAAACTCACTTGCAGAGGAAACCAATGTGTTGTGCTCCAGTTGAAATGACTTTGCAGGGCTGTTTTTGCTGGTGCAGAGATGGCTGATAGCAGCACACTAGAACTTCTCACAAAGGGCAGCGTTGACACTCACTGTAAAACCAGAGCTGACTTAATTTTTGTTTACAACCTCCATCTCATGTATCTTGGTCCCTTGGTTGGTTTCCTACGAAGACTTTGTCTTTGTTCACATTTTTATCAAGTTCTGATCCTAAGCTGAAGGAAGATGAGGGGGTGGAAGCAAAACACATTCTTCCTATGACATCTGGAATTGTTGGTTCAGCATATTCTGCAGTTGATCTTGGCTATTACTCATATGCTCCAAGCTCTCAATTACCAGGATTAATAGCAGAGTTGGAGCAACTCGGATAAAGCAAACATCTGAATAAAATAAAACATAAGTAACTTCTGTCATGAGAACATCTTCAGCATATCCTCTTCTGCAGTACTAGTAAACTGAGTCTGCCATTGGGCAGAGTTAGTTGCTTTCAAATGCCCTCATAGAACACTTGCTGTGGACAGGACATGCTCTGTGTTAAGTGCTTTGAAGCACTGGACTTCAGCCAGTTGAAGTATGGAAACACTGCAGCCAGTAAGTCCAGTCTTGAAACTCACTTAGGGAAGATCAGGAGTTGATAGAAACGAACAAAAGGATCCTTTGTGCTTTTAAAGAAGGAGAAAGGCATAGTTCTTGAACCTTGAATCCAGTGGGTTTAAGAGGTCACAGGCTTGAGTAGTGGCAAATCAAAATGCAGCAAATGGGAAAATTCCAGGTTAGGTAAGTCCCAGATAATAGAAGAAGCATGTAGATGCTTTTGGAAGAGTGGGATTTAGTACTGATTATAGGGATTGGGAATCAAGGAAGAATCATTCCTATTTAAATTTACCAGCACTGGTTGGGGCTGAATGTCATTAAAGAAAGTATTGTTTTGTCTCTTGTAATACTGTGTACTTTGGAGGACATTTCTTCTTTTGCCTCCAAGGCTCTGTTTTGCTAAGGCTGATTGTGGGTGCAGTTCTGAGTTGGCTCTGCTTTCAAACTTTCCCCGAACTTCTTAAGGGCACTCAGTTAAATCAACTTCGATAAATGAATAAATTAATAGATAAATAAATAAATCTGCAGAAAATACATTTAATTTGTCACATGATTTAGGAACAAATTTAAGAACAGGCCCAAACACCTGAATTTACGACATTACTTCCTGAATATTTCATCCTTCAGAAAGTTCTAGTTCTTTCTTTCTGTGTATGCCTAAGAGAAAAGTTGGAGTATGAGCGCTCCCATAAAAAAGATGTACAATAATCCAGAAAAGCAGTTTTAAATTCTACCCAGCAAGTCATTCCTTTTAGGCTAAAACAATAAAGAGTGTCCTAGATTTTGTGCAGAGAGCAGTCAGTGGTGTAATTAACCTAGACAATCATGACTTGATTTGTCAGAAGCATTTAGTGAGGATCTTGCACTTCACTCTCCTGACTACTACATTCATATATCTGAGACAGAGAAGTATTCATTCCTTATATGATTACATATCTAATACGTTTATTGATGTTGGCTCTGTTGAAAATTTTACTCTAACTGTGCAAAAACATCACATTTGGGTTGGTCTCTTCCTGTTGTGTTAGGGAGTGTCAAAAAGTTCTTTTGTTTGGGTCATGTCATATTAAAAACAAAACAGTTTAAATGTGCACTGTTTTCACAAATAATGGTGCTAACAGGCAGCTTAAATCAGTAGTAGTCATAAAAATAAGAATGTGTGTTTTGGTATATTCTGTTTTTTGACAATGAATGATGTTCAAGTCTGTTCTGCTCTCAAAGTATTAATTCTCTTGCCCATAGTCCTGTAGTGATCAGAACACTAACAAAAGTGACTACCTCCTCAGTTCCATCACAGACTGAAGAAGGCACAGGTCTTTCCTGCTGAGTGCATCAGGATTAGGTGACAGAAAAACTGAATTGTTTTCTGAACTTTGTTGGAATCATTATGAGAAACAGAGTAGCTGAGTCTTCAAATCTTGTTTTCCCGAGCAGTAAAATAAAATGTTATTGGTGTTCATTTTATATTTATTTGAATAGATTTTAGTTCATTACGTAATTTTTTTTTTGTTTCTTCATATAATCAATGAATTCTCTGAGAAACTTAATGGAATTCAGCTATTATATATACTCTGGTATTTCAAGTATAGCATCTGAATTTCCTCTCCTCAGCAATTTCAAACAGTTGTCAAGTGAAACTGAATACATGACAATTAATGGGACAACAATGAAAAATCTTGAAATTTTACAGAATCAGGTAAGGAAAAATATAGTGTTTTTTTGTTTCTAATTACGGAGATTTTCAGAGCTGCTTGACATACTGTTCCTGATGAAGTTGGTTAAGTTAGTTTGAAAATCTCACCCAGATGTTTAAATTATTTTGAATGGGATCAGACTGAAGGAGGATTATATTTTAAGAGGTATAAATGAAAGATAATCTCTAATGGGTTTTAGTATGAGTTAGTAACTTTATTGTATTTTCAATAACAAAGAATTTTCCTAAAGTTTTAAGACTGCTTGAGCAAGAGCAGTCAGGTGATACAGATGCAATAATGTTTGTTTTTCATTTGTACTACCGGTTTAGGTACAGACATAATTTAACATGTTGAATTTATTGGATTCATTTTGTACAAACATTTTCTGGCTAAAGAAAAGACATTCAAGTAACTCAGTGCTGGAGAAGTTTTGTACAAGGTGTTATTCATTAGAAACATCAATAAATGTGCTTTTGTTGAAATATTTTGTTATCTAAATAAGCAGTTTTTATAGTGTAGTAAAAATCTTTTAGCTATGTAATTGATTGTTAAATTAAAAATAATGATGTTTGTTTTCATTATTTTAGACTGATTTGAAAGCAAAAGGAAGCCTGCTGTGGGTCTTGGATCATACTAAAACTTCCTTTGGTCGTCGGAGACTGAAGAAGTGGGTAATCCAACCACTCATGAAATCCAGGTTAGACTTCTCTTTTTCATGGGCTAAATCTATATATTAAAATTAGGACACTGAGTATTGTCATTGTTTATTTTTCCCAAAGATCTGAGATTCATAGTAGAATTTATCCACAAGTATGTTAGATATGGATATTGTATGTAAAGGTTTGAAACAGTTAAGCTACTCTGGGCACAGAACATCTAAGTAGTTCAATATGGTTGGTTTGGAGGGATGCAGAGATTGGTCTGCAGAAATCAGATTTTGTACCGTTTCTAATCAGTTATAATTTAAGTCCTGTTTCAGACCGTGGATGTATTATGTACTGGTCATGTTTCACCTATTTCTTGCCTCACAGATGATTACATCCTTACTGTATTTTACTAGTTATTTTACTGTTATTCCTGTAAATGATGTGTTGCTTATTAAGTATTTCTTTTTATTAGTTTGGAAATGTGATGTCTGTTTACTCTCACATATATATTTTAAGCTATGGTTTATTTTGTAATGATGAGAAATGCTTTATTTTGTAATATGTATGCATGCTTGTTTTCACTTTATCTTGAAATGGACTGTGCCTCTTCTAATTTCCCCTTGCAGGCTTTATTGGACTGTAGAACTAGACATTTAATATAGAATAAATAAAAACACTATTGAATGAGTCTTTCCATATGATATTTGTTGCCTACAATTTGAATTCCTGGATCTCTTCCTTTGAATGTGAATTTCTTGAGAGTTATCAGTGTGGAATTTACTCAGTTACTGTGTTTATCTCTTCATCTTTACTGTACAGAAAGTAGTTTTCAAAACTGTAGAAGTTGGAAGGGACCTCTGGAGATCATCTAATAACTGTTTTTCCCCCTCCTTTGTTTCTGATATGAAGTATCAGAAACCTGTTTCCTTTGTAGGAGCCATATTGGTAAGGCAGTATGACATGGACATTTCTTGCAAGGATTTAATATATTGATTTCAGTATGTCTTTTTTTTTTTTTTTTCTTCTGATAATGGCTTATATAGTATTTACTCACTTAAAAATGGCTTTACCTTTCCTAAGTTCTATTAGACTTTAAGGAAGTTAATGATCTGCCTGGTGTTCACCTTAAAAACATATGGGTACAATTTCTGGTCCACTTTACAGAAATAAATCGAAATAAATTACTTTAAATCTTTTGTAGCCTTATAGGCACCCTGCAGCCTTTTGGGAATTGTTTATACAGTTGTCAGTGGGGGGAGCCAGAGCACAGGCTCAGGGCTCATGTGCGGCCAGCACTGACTTTAAGAACTTGGAAAGGCTTTAACCACTTTGCTTGCAGATGATTGCATGTGATACCATAGGTGAAATAGTCATCAACAGTGGTACAGGCACACTTGTCTGGCCACAAGGAATAAGAAAAAATCTTGCTAGGGGACTTCAGGGTTTCTTCTTTAACCAGTAAATTTTAATTTGAATTCTTTGTATCAGTGCAGAACCAATGGCAGAAGTTAGCAGTTTTGATTTTTTATTTCTTCTCTGCTCTTTGTTACTCCTTGAGAGCTGAGACTTCTCCTTTTTCACTGTTTTTTTCTCAGTGTAACAGGAAGTTCTATGAGATAGCTCATTTCTGTGAGATAGCAATAGTCTGTTTGAAGTGAAAAATGCCATATTGTTTCTATGTATATTTTCCATCCTGACTGGAAGTTGTAATTTCACATGCTTAGTAGCGCATCTAACATCCAGTAGTATTGTTTCCAGTAATGAAAACAAATGCACATAAAGAAAATTGTGTAATTCTCATTCACCTGTGTCTCCTGGAGTGACGTCTTCTGTGGAAGTAAGATTTTTGTACTGTAGTCTGTTCAGTCAGTAGGTTGGTGCATTTCCTCTAGCACATCAAAAAGTGAGAGTGTAATTACAACTTTCTGTCTTGAAGTTGAAAAACACTTGGAATGATGACTAAGTTTTCATTGAAGAAACACTATGTCAAGTTTAATAAAGGTAGAATGTATACAGACAGATTACTTGGGCAATCCTGAAGGCATCCATTAGATCATCAGTGGTGTAATGTATTTAGAGAATACCAAGAAAAGCATTAGGTGTTTAAACATTAGGCATGTGCAGTTTTGAAAAATGAAACAAACAGGCATAACTAAACAAGGTGCCAGTTCCTCACTTGGCTGGTTGTATTAAGATAGTAACCATAAAAATGTATCAGTCACTGAAGACTGTTTCGTTTTTTGTTTTTTTTTTTTAAGGAGGAATTGGGAAAGTCACTGTTTTTTCTACAAGTTGTATTTGTGCAAATTACAGAAGCATTATCTTGACTTCCGTGTGTATATAATGGATATGTTGTCCTGTGGTTGTGGTATGAAGGGAAGTACAAGGCAGTCAGAATCCTCATTTCTGCAAGATGAGTCTTTTCATGGTGATGGAAAAAGGAAGGAGAAGGAAGATATGCCTGCTGTAATTGAAGATCATGTTAAAGTCCACCTAAAGAACCTGAAGGTGCACAAATCTTTGGGACCCAATGAGGTCCATCCACAGGTTCTGAGGAAACTGATGGAAGAAGTTGCAAAGCCGCCTCATATTTAAAAGGTCATGGCAATCTCATGCGGTACCCAGTGACTGGAAAAGGGGAATCATAAAGCCCATTTTCAAGAAGGAAAAAAAAAAAAGAAGATCCAGGGAACTACAGGCTCTGCGCCTGTCAAGATTATGGAGAAGATCCTATTGAAGGCCCTAATAAGGCACATGGAAGATAAAGATGAGGTGACTGGTGGTAACCAACATGTTTTCACAACGGGCAAGTTGTGCCTGACAAATTTGGTGACCTTTTACAGTTACAGCATCAGTAGATAAAGGAAGAGCAACTCATGTCATCCACCTGGACTTGTGTAAAGTGTTTGATACTGCCCCACATGACATCCCAGTCATCAAATTGTAGAAAAACGGTTTTGATGGATGGACTATTCATTGGATAAGGAATTAGCTGGTTAGTTCTGCTCAAGTAGTTGTGGTCAATGCCTCATTGTCCAAGTGAAGACCAGTGAAGAGTGGCATTCCTCAGGGATCGCTGCTGGGACTGATGCTGTTTAATGTCTTTGTAGGCAACATGGACAGTGGGATAGAGTTGCCCCCTCAGCAAGTTTGCAGACAATACCAAGCTGAGTGGTGCTAGAGGGAAGGGATGCCATACAGAAGAACCTGGATAGGCTAGAGAGGTGGGCCCTTGCCAGCCTCATGAAGTCCAGGAAGGCTATGAGCACGGTCTTATACCTGTGTCAGGGCAATACCAAGCACAGATACAGATTGAGCAGAGAAAGGCTTGAGAATGCAGCAATGAGAAGAAGAATTTGGGGGTGTTGGTTGATAAAAAAAGACTCAACAAGAGCTGGCAATGTGCGCTTGGAGCCCAGGAGGCCAACTGTAATCCTGGGTTGCATGAAGAGAAGTGTGACTGGTGGATCAAGGGAGGTAATTCTGCCCTTCTATTCTGCTATCATGAGGCCCCACCTGGTGTACCACATCCAGTTCTGGAGGCCCAACACAAGAACGACATTGAGCTGCTGAAGTAGGTCCAGAGGAGGGCCACGAAGATGATCAGTGGGCTGCGAGGATAGGCTGAGAGAACTGAGAGGCTCTTCAGCCTGGAGAAGAGAAAGCTCTTAGGGGACATTATAGTGGCCTTCCAATACCTGAAGGGATAGAAGAAAGCTGGGGAGGGACTTTTTACAAAGGCATGCAGCGACAGGATGTGAGGAAATGGTTTTAAACTGGAATAGGGGAGAATTTTACTAGATAATGGGAAGACATTCTTTACTATGAGGGTGATGAGACACTGGAACAGGATGCCTGAAGAGGCAGTGGTTGCCTCCTCCCTGGAAGCATTCAAGGCCAGGCTGGATGGGGCTTTGAGCACCTAGTCTAGAGTGAGGTGTCCCTGCCGACAGCAAGGGGGTTGAAACTGAATGATTTCAAAGGTCTCTTGCAGCCCAAACCATTCCGTAGTTCTGTGGTTTCATCTGTGGTTATTCCTTCCCTACAGTTATTCTTGTATCTCCCAGTCATATTCCCCGGGTGTTAAAGGTAACTCCAAGCTCTGGCTATTTGGCTTCTAGGGTCAGGAGTCTGTACAGAACATGTAACTGTTGAACCAATACTGTATCCTTTTTCTCACTGGTTACTAATTTGTGCTGTGCCTTGCCCTGCTGTTGTTTTTTCCACAGGCTGTAGGAAGTTGGTTACTATGAGGTCAAACCTTCTTCCACCTTGTCAGGATTGGTTGGAATTTAACAGAGTTCAAACCTAAAAGAGGCAGATGGCTGTATCAATTACATGTAGTCTCTTTAATTCCATATTATATCAGACTGTAAAGCTAATAGAACTGTGATAAGGTGCTTAAAGTAGAACTTGAGATAAATGATGGATATATCATTCAGAGCAATTTATTGCCATAGTTGGGGAATGTGTATGCAGAGAACTGTGTGGCCTGTATGTATAGAATAGAATACATTGCATAAGAGGTTTTTTTTCCTAGTCTATTTCTGGAGAGAGAGAATGTCTTAAATACTAGTGGGTGGATATCATGAAGTTGCATTTCTAGTGATGTAGCCAGGGATAAGTTACATACTTCAGCGTCTGAACGAAAGATAGCCAGGGAAGTGTTCTTGTATCCCTTTCTTGCAAAATTACTTAGTTTATGAGTTAGAAAAGTGTATGCTGCATAATTTGGAAAGCTTACGTGGTGTGGAGATAACTTGAAGTGATAAAATGTTTGTTGAGTTTGTGACATGAACGTGTTAGATTGCACAACACTCTGGCTCTCTTATCAGGACAGTACCTATTTTATTTTGAAGGTGTTCATGATTTGAAGTAGCATGGGCAGACTGAGTGATCCATGGTGAGCTTCTTTAATATTCTGTTGCATGTCTTAGCATTTCACTGTGTTATGTGTGAAGAGCAGAAGTTAGCTTAAGAAGGTTAGGGATGTGGTTACAGACAGCAGATCTCCTTAAGCATATACAGTCCAGAAGTAATACAACTGCAAGCAGAGAGCACATGCTCTGTGCTTTGGGGTCAGTAGGTCTTGTCTGCGTTAGCCTGCACAGAGATAGGAGAAAAAACCCATTGCCTACTCACACAACTTCAGACATATGTCTTGGAGATGTTTATGTTGCTTTTCATATGTGCTGCAAGCTACAGAACGTGCTAAGTGTACTAGGGCGAACGTAGAGCAAAAAATAAAAACCCTCTACAGGAAAATAGGTGTCTTCCTTGCCCACTCCACCAGGAGCCCTGTCCTTGCACTCTGTGGAGAAAGACTGGGGACAGAAGCATCACTCCTGATTCATCCAGGCCATGAATGCATGTGCAAAAGGGTGGAATTAAGGACTTAAAAGATATTATTGACCACATCATGTGTATGGCTGTGAGGCCTCCAGGGGTACCAACAAATCACATGCTTGAAGTCTCTCTGGTGGGCATACATTTTAACCATTTTAATGTATATACACCAACCTCCCAGTGTGTTCCACTGGTTTTATGTGCATGTCTCCAGAACACATTATTAGCAGAAGTGGTTAAAGGACTTTCATGTCCTTTTGTTTTGTGTGTGTTTTCTAGCTCGATTATATATGTAATTGATTTATACTCGTTTGATCTTTTTCTAGTTAAAGTTGATGCTTAAACCTCAAGGAAGGACCGTAAATGTATTTATTTAGATAACTGCCAAAAACATTTTAAGCTTTGTTTTTTGAAACTGGATAAACCATATTTTTAATTACCCTTCACAAACAAGATTTCTTTTTTTCCCATTTTTCTAGTAACCTTTGTAATGCCCTGTTTCTTTCTGTTCTGGATGAAATGATGTTTTTAAAAATGCTTTTTCAAAGCCTTAAGACATAGTACTAATAATTTCTGTTAGTCTGAATAACTTGTGCAGGAGCATAGAATGACCATAGCTTTAGCAGTCTCAGAACTGCAGATGGTTCCTAATGTCCCTTCAGAGAGGAGGAAGTATTCCTAATGCACACTGCCTTGGAGGAAATGTCCAACAGAACTGAGATTAAGAGAGTCCCTTTACAGGAATGTTGACAGTGATGTCTTTCCTAATATAAAACCAGATCATTCTTATTCCTCTTGCTTTGAACATATTGTATTGTTATACTGTATTTATTTATCCCTACACAGCTTACAGGAAAGTCTTTTATGTTTGACTTTGACCTTGTTCCCGTATCTAAGGCATCTGGATAGTAAAGCAAACTACCTTAAGTCTTTAAGTAAATTCATCTTTATTCAGAATTTATCTGGTTACTTTTTCATACCATCAGCATCCAGACCTGGCTTAGAGTCTTGTTTTACAGCAGACATTTAGGAATGAAATCTGTCCCTCCTACAGCACAATTTCATGGGCTAAATTTTCCTCCTAAGCATCAAGACTTTATAGCGTCAGCGCCAATACAAAATGCACAAATGCAGGTTAGAACATATGCCTGAAATCTCAAAATTGATATAGAAAAGAAAAAGACTGCAACATCATCACACGTATTCATTCATTTTTGCTAGCTGTGTTTTGGTACCACTGAATCTTATCTCTAACTCTTTATGAATGTAGTAATCAGGCATGCATTCATGTAAGCTAAAGTAGTAAACGGTTCCCTTCTTTTCCTCACAAATAGCTGAAATACACTGTGTGTGACCATAAACAAAAGTGTTTGATTGCCATTTGCATTTTTTTTTTTACATTCTTTTAACAGATGTGAAGATGAAGTTTATAGTATTTGTGTATTGCTGTTAAGTATTTGAAGTCCATTCAAGAATAATTGTCTGTTCATGGCTGTGTGTTTACTTAGGGGAATGCTGGACCTCTGTGCAGGGGAAGGAGACGTTGACTTTGAGAGTAAACGATTCTATTTCTCCTGTGTATGGAAAACCAGATGAAAGATCCAGAAGGTTGTTAACTGTTTTTAGTTTTGACTTGAATTTCATTGTGACAATCATTATTATACTTGTTTCTACTCTTTAATGGGTGATAACGAATAAATTACAGTGGTCATAGCAGTTGAACAGTTCAAGATTTAGCCCATGAAGTCACTCAGATTCTAAAGAGTGCCACCAAAGTAAAAAGCCACACAGACTATTGTAAAGGCTCACACAGTTTACTGATTGCCTAGTGGTAATTCTACCGTGGCTTTGTGTTCTGATACCTGTAATTGATGGCTGTGGGAGGAGAAAGTGATTTAAAGCAGAAAACACTGTGCACAGTATTTGAATATAGTATAAACTCATCTGATTTGCTCAACTGCAAACAGTGCTCTGCAGGCAGATCAAGAATAAGGTAATGTGACAAAATATAAAGCAGCAGAAGTCTCTGTAGCTTCGTGTTGCCGTGTGTTTGAAAGTAGCTGGTGTCAGAGATGTGGAGCACAGAACTGGACAGCTGGGAAACCTTATCTCACCAGGGCATGCTCCCTATGATGACTGGTGCAGGGATTTTCGCAGGCACGAGAGATATCCATGTGCCTCTTGGGTTTTCCTAATGTTTAGGTAATACATCTTCTTTGTTAAAAGTAATCAGGGAGGAGGCTGCTACACATTGCTTTTAGACGCAGATCATGGGAAGCAGCTTTTGATGTTGCACATACATTATTATATTTTTAGAATATCCACTGTATTTCACATATTGTTGTGGTCCTTGAACAAATATAGTAAAATTAGTTTTAATTCTCTACTTTCACTGTACTTGAGCTTCCTATGATGAAGGAACCCACATTTTCTGCATTTATTGTAAGTTATAAGATATATAACAGATTCTTATTTGTAATTATTTGCCTTGCGTAAGTATAAAACTTTATATGGCTGACATTTTATTGGGTTCTTTTGCAGCAGTTGCATACTTAGTTTCAGTATGCTTTAAAGTAAGTATCACATCTAAAAATGTTGGGCTTGCTTCATTGTATAAAAGATATCTAAACATCTTTTAGGTCTGTTAGAATTGCTGATTCAGATTGAGAAGATATCAAGGAACTAATTCAGTGCACTGCATTTGTTTATTCAGTCTTCTGTTATGGCAAAATAATTTTTAGTGCAGGATTCAAATATTTGCAAATTTTCTTTTTTATTTGCATATTTAGCAGCACAATAAGAGAGGGCAGTATCATATGATTTAATTTCAATTAGTTCTTCTAAAATACTGGAATGAAAAACATCTAAATACATTGCAAAATGCTTTTAGTATTGTATTAATGATGTGTCGTAGTTTCAAACCACAACATGATGCTATTCTTAGATGGAGAATATGGCAGAAGTAAGAGTTTTGCTTTGAGTCAGCTGACTTCTGTTGCGTTATTTTGCAGATGATTGCTTGGAAAACTGGATAGAATTCAGATTTTTGACATGATTTATACAGAAGGGAAAGAATATGCTAATAGTGGATCTAAATAGAGAACAGAATAGAAGCCAATATATAAAACATGCGACAGTTTCTTAGCATCAGTTGCTGACTTTCTTTGAATAATGTTAGATTCAGATTTTCTAATGGCAGATTTTTTTATTTTTTAATTTTTTTAAAATCATACACGGATTAGAAACCTCAAACTGTACACGTTGAATAATTGTGCAGTGCAGAATAAATTTATTTTCAGGTAGTTTACTGACTGATCAGTGTAATACACTGGTCTCCACAAAGTGTTTATTAGTGTAAGTAAAAATATTTTAAATTTTAAAAGCATTCTTTGAAATTAATCATCTGGCTGTTTTTGTCATTTCTCTTTCCCATCCCTCCTTCCCCAGTTATGTGCAGTTTTATATAACTCTTCACAGTCCTGGCTTTCAAAATAGGAATCCCAGTATGTGTTGTTTACAGGTAGAGAAAGTGGGTCATCTGATACTGGTTGCCATTCTCCTGACCCTTTCTGATTTGTAGGATTAAGGCAGAAAAACTGTATGGATGCTTAGTTTTAAATTGCTGAAGCTACAGTACCATAGCCATATGTTAAGATGATTAAAGCACAGATTAAGCTTTGAAGGGAGGAGTTTTTTGAATATCTACATCAATTGTACATATTGTTGCATGTTTTCAAATGACCGGATAGGTACAGTTATGCTGTTTGCTTTTAGTGGCAGTGTTCTGGGATATGTGTGTTGCTTACATGGTTTTTTTATAACAAAAATAGAGATGATTTTCTTCCTTAAGGTGCGTGTGTTTGTAATTTAGCAGCCTTGTTCACTCTCACGCTGAGGAACATTCCAAGGTCTCGAGTACAGCAAGTTTTAATAACTCACTGTGAAAATTTAATCATGGCTGATGATACTGACCTTTCAGAGTTTCAACATAACTTTTAGCTAGCTTCAAAGTTACACACATGCAGAGTGCTTTATTATTTTGTCACTGACATTAACACATCCCAATTTCCTTTCCATTATCTAGCTGTCATTCAGAGAGCCTCACTGACTGGGGCACAAAACTTCTATCTGCTGTGTCGAATAAACTGTGTGAAGGCCAATAGTTGCTCATTGATTGTTTAGTTGTGTAACCCTGCTGGTACCATGCTGGTTGTCATGAGGTATGTGGCTGTGGTTCTAAGAGATAAAATTTTAAATGGAGGTGTGTTGTATGTGAAAGCAGCTGCTATTACTTCAAGCAGTTACACTGTTGGTAGCTGCTTTCTGCTCCTGCTATCTAAAGGCTGACTGACTGCCCAGAACAGCAGAAGTGTTTAGCTATGTGTAAGTGATGTTTCTGGAGGAGTGGGACAGGGTCAGGAAGAAGATGGCATTTTCACAGTGTGCAGAGTGGAGCCCATGCAGTGGCTGTGAAACAAGGCCTCTGCATTCTCTGAATCTGCACAGACAGAGGAAGGTGAGGCATCACAAACCTTGTATGGCCAGGCCACACTAAGAACTGGTGTGTTGTTATGTATGATGGGCAAGGGAATGGTTTTACTGTTCTAGGATACAGCGTTGTGTCACTGAAAAATCCTGCCACTTAAATGCTACTAGACTTCTGTGTATCTTGCGTGCACAGGCAGTCATGATGCTCTCCCCTTCACATATGGTGTAATAAAAGTTGAAGGCATCTTAGATTTAGCTGCCTTTGGGACCAGAGGCCTCTGGCTGCTAGTCTGTTCTAATGTCTGCAATCTGTGGAGCTGCCTGATTTTGCAGAATTTCTCACAGGTAATATTTGTTAGAAGCTATAGCCTCAAGTGACATGGCACTTCTGGTATAAAAGCCATGGACATTGGGCATTGCAGGCAAGACAGTCAGTCGCCCCTTAGATTATGGGCATATATACGTTTATACATTATATACATTTGGATTATGGGCTTACTGTTTGCTTGCCTATGCTGAACATCTCACTGTCTGTGAGAATAGGCGAGGGCTGGCTGCATCTGCTGTGTGCATGCTTGGCTAGCTCATGAAGCGACAGCATCAAATTAGTGCTTTCTTCCTAGCCTACAAAGGTGGGTGGACACGCACAGCAGCAGCAGTGTGGTAAATGTGGTTTATGGACGTTCTTGTCTCAGGGGGCCAATGTTAGATAAAGTCTAGTTGGATGAAAAGGCATGGTTTATTTTTAAATAAACACTGAATTGACACTGAGATTTTTTCAAGTTTCCTGGAATATCATGTTTCAGGCTCAGAGCTATTTGTTGGAAACTTTCCATTTGCCTACTTTCCAACTTGCAGGTATGTATATTGTGTTCCTGGGGGCACACTGGTGAGGAACTCTGGGAAAAGATCTGATCTGGAAGAGAGATATTTATGCCATGAAATTTCAGCAGCTTTTACATAGTTAACTTTGTTTGGAAGTGTGCACAAGTGCCACAGAGATAAAGCCTGAACACGGAAAACCTAAATTCAGAGGAACCATGCTTTTCATCCTTGACATATCTCTTTTGCTGCTGTCTGAGAGCAAGATAGCGACCTTTTGCTTTGGCCAGATTTCCTTTGGACTACGTGCACTGAAGGTGCTTTTGTTCATGTTCCCAAGGACTGAGTGTTTTGAACACACTCATGTACCTCTGATCTCGATCTTTTCATAGAGAAAGTGTTTAATTTGGTTTCCACAAAAACAAAAAAGTGAGGAGTTTATCTCTTTGTAAGGAAGGTGCAAAAAACTCTATAGTTATTTGTTCAAGTAAGAAAATGTTTACTGAAGCTGTAGGCACCTCAACCCTGGAGGCACTCAGGGCCAGGTTGGGAGGGGCCCTAGGCAGCCTGGAGGGTGGGAACCTGCCCATGGCAGAAAATTGGATCTGGGTGGGCTTTGAGGTCCCTTCCAACCCAAGCCTTTCTGTGATTCTCTGAGTCTGTGATTATTTGTCTTCAGTCCTGGAATATACAGATGCACGATATAATTTTTGAACAAGACAAAATCCTAATGTGGTTCTGATTATCAGTCATTGCTCTATGTCAAAAGTAGAGGGGTAAAATGGTAACAAACATTTATCTTGTGTTGTGATAAAGTATGTTAGATGTAATTAAAAAACAAATTCCTCCTTCCCCTCCCCAGCTCCCAGTCTGGTACCTGACTGCAAATTTAAAGTATGATATTCAGGAATGAGTGTTGCTCATTTTACATATCATTAGATGAATGTGTAGGCAGTGGCACAGTATATACAGAGCTGTTTTGAGCATAGAGGGAGCAAATGATTTAACATGTCCAGAGTGTTGCTTGCATCTTGAATGAAAGCTGATTATTTTACACATTTGTAAATTCTGCTTATCTTCATGAGAATGCAACCATAGTCAAAATGTTAAAAAAGAAAAAATGGGTGGAAAACATGGAAAAAAGTTGACTAGCCACATCTCTTTTCTTCAAAGAAAAAGTTTTATTCATCAAGCTTGTGATTTATCTCTTACAGTGAAATAAATGCCCGGCTTGATGCTGTGTCTGAAATTCTCCTGTCAGAATCCAGCGTGTTTGGCCAGATTCAGAATCTTCTTTGCAAGCTGCCAGATTTAGAGAGAGGCCTCTGCAGTGTTTTTCATAAAAAGGTATATCCATGACTATTCTTATTTATTATTTTCTAACACTGTGTTTCTATCTCAGTGTATATTTCATCAATTTTGCATGTGTGTTTAAAAATATTTTCTTATTAGCAAGACCAAAGCTGACATAATAAAGGGATACAAGCTTGTAAAAATGATTTTGCCTTATAGTAGAC
Source organism: Odontophorus gujanensis (assembly GCA_013399175.1). Taxonomy (NCBI): domain Eukaryota; kingdom Metazoa; phylum Chordata; class Aves; order Galliformes; family Odontophoridae; genus Odontophorus; species Odontophorus gujanensis. The sequence continues at coordinate 18,502 of VXAB01010396.1, read as the reverse complement.
TCTTATGTTATCTTGCATGTTATCAGTGATCTGTTGTTCAAAGGAGAAATGTTTTAGTAGAATTAGAGTACAAATACAGTGTTTTGCTAATGCAAACAGGAAAACCATTGAAGGTGTTCCTGTGTTAAGTCACTGGATTCAGTGAGATGAGAGGATGCAGTAGGTCCTTGTGCCGTCAGTTATTTCCCTTTAAAACAATGCATTACATTCTGTGTACTTATCTAAAATCACACTTGCAAGTGAAACTATTTGGCTGCAGTTAGCTGTTTTCAGATGAATGTTAATTTGTTTATAAATTCTCTGATTTGGATCTCACACATTTTAATAAGAATTACTTGTAAGGAGACACTGGCAATTCTTAGCTGAAGCAGATTAATGTGCTAATAGCACCTATGCAGTACTTCGTGTTCTTTTATTTCACTGTTATATTTAGAGGTTTTGACAGCTTGTTTTAGATAAAAGAATAGGTGGGTAGATGGAGAGCAAAATTGTAATTTCGTTGGATGGTACAGTACAAGGACTTCATCTCTCTGAAAATCTGAAACCCAAGTTTTATTTAAGGCTGTAAGATGTTAGAGCGTTAGGCACACAGAGACACTTTCTTATTTCAATGAATGGATAACAGAACTGCCTCATGAAATATGTGAAAAGAGGGAGTGTGCACCAACTTCATCATCCTCTAAAATGTACAGTATACAGTGATACTTTCAAACGTAATCACTTTTTAATGGTTTAACTCATTCCAGGTTCAGTGATACACGGTAAGATTTGTAGGAATACATCTGTATTCTGGCAATCCTTCACTCCTTTTTTGTTCTTCCTTTTGTCTATGTGTTAGTCTGTATCTGTTTGTTCAGGTGCTGTTCCTTCCTCTTGTAAGACTGCTTACACTTTCAGCTTTAAAGTTGGCATTTTAGGTGGGACCATTCAAAGGTCATGGATTTTCATGTTATTTTTGGAATGAGGTGATGTAATCTGTCTTATCAACAGCAGTGGTAGGGTGCTTTGTGAGTCAGATGTTGGAAAGAAGTTGCGTGAGTGGAGGAGAGTTCCAGTAGAACCCTTGGGAAAAGTAAATGGGGCGGGGAAAATAAGTTTTCTTGTTCTGAGCATGCAGTCTACCTTTGGTGAATTAGCTTGCCATGGTAAAAGTCTAGCTTTTTTGTCCGAAGCAGAATGTAGTAGAGAGTGTCCTAAGCACTGAGTAATCCCTCAAAATCTGTAGCAATTTGGGTAGGTGACAGTGTCCCTGTGAAACAGGGTCTGTTTTGAGTAAACAAACAAAAGCAAACTTTGGGAAGCAGGTTATGAAGTCTAGATAGATAGTGAACATGAGCCTGACTGAAAAAGGTCCCTTCAAAGTAGATGCATATTCAAGAACACAGAGTAACTGGTTTTCATGAATGATTGTTCAGATTATCTGGCAAAGCTTGCCATTTCAGTTTCCACGAGGAGTGTTTCCAATTCTGTTAACTCCAGATGTCCATCTCCCATATGTTCTACGTGAGGTTCCCCTTCTGCATTTTCATTCCTGTTAAGGAGTACAAAAAGATTGGAGCACACTGACAAATTAACTAATCGACACTTAACTATTAACTCTAATTGCTGATGTGCCATAATGTAGTCTTGATAACTCAGTATTCGCTAACTCCTGGAAAAATAGGTAAATCTGACAAGTACTTAATCTTTCAGGCTCTCTGGGCTTTATTGATGGTAGCATCTGAGAAGATATGTTTCATAAAGGCAGGCTTCTGAAGTGTGCAGGGGTGGCTGTGTTGTGTCAGTTTTCTGAATACCTTTCGTTCACATCAGTCACTGCAGAACTTCTGCTGTGCAATGAAATTTGTGCCTGTAACCTCTGGTGGAGACAGGAAAAAGAAAGAAAAAACTGTACTCTGTTACAGAATCACCTTTGCAAGGCAAAACATCTTTACAAGGAACTCTTCTGGTGAATATGTATGTCATCATTGTATATTTTATGGGTCTGTCTTAATTGTTTTAGTAAGTTGATTTATGATCTGTTACCATTGGAGAGATTTGCAATTGCTAATCTGACCCTCCACAAGCTCCCATTGTCCCAAACTACCAAAAAAACATTACTAATCTAACCCCAGGTCTGGAATTAGTACAGCATTCTTGTACAACGGGGGAGGAGAGGGGAAAAAAAATTAGGCATTGCTTCAAAGGTGGTATTCCCAGCTCCAACTTTGCCCAGTCTGGAAGGGAATTATGGGAGTGATAATTACAGGAATGAGACAAGAGCAATATTACTGTTGCTATGGAGAACAGAATTAATACAAGAACTACTTGTTCTCAGTTTTGCAGCTCCAGCACCTGACACCTTCCGAGACAGAAATGCTGTTTACCAGAAAATAGCCTTACCCTTCTCTATGGCAAGAGAAGGTTGGCTGGAGATGAAAAGATTTGAAGACCTCTTGGTAGCATTCAGAAGTTAATTTCAAAAGCCAACTGAGAAACAGTAGTATTGTCTAACTCTGAGAAACAAGACTTCTGTCTAAGTTGTGCTTGGAGCTGCTGTACAATGGAAACACATTGCTGGAAAACACATCTCAAAATTGCTTTTCTCTATAACAAGTTCAGCCTATTCTGCCACTCTTGAAGGACAGTGGAAATTATGAATGGGCAGGTCCTACTTCTTTTTTTCTCAGTTAAAGTGATGACAGCGTGGCCTTGGAGTGTGCAGAATGACAAGAGAGTTGTCTGAGTTCTATGCTTATATGGGTTTAAAACCAGTACAGAACAAACGTGCACTCTGCATTTAGAAATGTGTTCTACAAAGCCATTCCAATGTTGCTTTCTGATATCTTGTGGTGGTCTGTGTTTCAGAAGACAAATATTTATACAGATTTAATCTCTAAGCGTTTATCTTGTTTGTACACTTGGTTCTATAAGCATTACTTTTTTTTTTTTTCACTAAAGCTCAGTCACCAAAGTGTACAGCAGTCATCACAACAGACAGACAACAAATTTATGGAACACATTAAAGTGAAAAATTTCACAAAGTCTTCCTGCAGAAGAAGTGAAGTCAATCAAACCTTGTTAGGGCATGTAATAAAATGTCATTTTTGTATATTCTGCTCCTGACGCCCCTGTTTTTGGGTTCTTCAGAAGTTGTCACAGTTAGAAAAACAACACGTGATGTGTTCTGAATGTGTGTGTGAAGCCGCAGCTGATATTTCATCAAAGGCTCTGTGATTTTCAGTATCCTGATGATTCAGAGAAAAGCACTTTATTTTTTTATTTTTATTCTTATTATATCAATTCCTGTTATGTACTTCCTTGAAATTAGTAATTGTTTGTGTAAAATGTTTAAAATAAATTCTCCCTGTATGTTACTGACTTCAACACATCTGGTGTACAAAAAACTTAAAGGTAGTTGTTTTAGCTTGAAATGAGTGATGAATGAATGCTGCATTTCAATTCCTATTTTTTGAATTTGAAATGTTTTTCACTTGGAGTGGTCAATGGCTGTCACTGTAGTCTCAGTGGCTCCATTTCAGATCTATTGGAAACCATTTCACCAATGTAAACAATGCTCAATGGCTTTCAGTGGTGTACTCTGAAGGGTGTTAGATCTATCATACTACTGCACATCTTTCATGTGTCCTCCCTGATGGCAGCCACACCATTTTCATTATAGTTTGAGGAGCTGCCACTTGAAAGTATTTGACATCACTGTCAGCTCTGAGGTTATTTGAGTAGTGCCGAAGAAGCTGTAACCATCATTGAGAACATTTCAAAATTAGTCTTCAAAAATAGCATTGAATAGGCTTGTGAGAATCTTTGGTGGTTGCAGGACTCTTAATCCTGCTTCATGTAAACTATTTTTACAGTGTGTTTTAAAAACTTCTGATTTATAACACAGTTATATATTGCTTCTGTAAAGTTAGTTAGGATTTAAAAAGAACTAGTCCCACTTTAACGTAGCCCAGCTTTTCACAGTCATTTTATACATCTGTTCCAAGTTATCTGTTTGCTTTGTTCTGCACTGGAGCCATAAAATTTTAGTTGCAAAGTCCTGCAGTGTTACCGAGATCAAGCTGAGGAAAGAATAATACTCTGAATAAGCACGAAAGGTTTATTTTCAGCTTTTTCTTGGGAACATTATGTCCAACTAAGTTCTTTGTAGTAATATTTGCCAATCTCCAAAGTTATTGAAGATCGTAATAGAATCAAACCAGTTTTAACTAATTAGACAATTGTGTGCGTAGCTTAGCAGAGTAGCTGCAAAAAACTTCAGAATATTCATTATGTACTCTTTGAGAAATCTCATGATAACTGTGAGTGTCATTTGTGGTGCCTCTTGTACATGATCAGTGTTTTTTCTGTTGTGGTGGTTTCCTTGTTTTTGTTTGTTTTTCTTCCTTTGTTTTCTTTTGTTGTTGTTGTTGTTGTTGTTTCCTTCACCTACCTCCCAACCCTTCTTATAGCACCTCAGACACTTTATAGTGTACTCTTAATAACTTTTGCCTTTGGCATCCCCTTATATATAATGAGCTAGTTAAGTCACAGATTGAATCCTTCTTTTCCCCTTAAAAAAAAGAAAAAAAGAATAACTGAAACATAACAAATCATAAAAACACCCATTTGGTTTATGCATTTCATATTGCCTGTATTTTTTCTTCTTTTTTTTTTTTTTCTGGATGTTGTTCTACTATGAATCATTTAATGCTTTTTATCGGCAATCTACAGTACAATTTTTTGTGGCAAGGCTTCAGCCTTTGCATCCTTGAGGAGTACACTTTGTAGTCAAAGGAAGTCTTGCAGAATTTTATCCTTTATCTGCATCAAGGCTGTTGATGATGATGGAGTCAGTCATACTGTAAATTACTTTGACTTTGAGTCCAACCCTGGATTTATCACTTCTTTAGTCTTTCAGACCTTTCTTTTGTGCTTTGACTTCAAATGCCATTGACAAATTTACTGCATTATTATTTTGTTTTATTTTGTTGTCATAGCTTTTATAAGCAAGTTCCAGATTATCAGAAATATGTTGATAAATAGCAGCAAGTGCAGGGGAAAAATGAAATTTTCATAAGGATGAATAATGGGTTGTTTATGATGAAAGATTAAAAGATTACAGTTTGGTTAAATTGTTATTTAAGGACAACAGAAGACTTAGAGATATTTGAAGGGTGTTAATAACAAAGAGGTGGACTTAGTGTAATTCAAAGGAGTAAAACTAGAGACATTTGGATTAATTTAATGGAAGGGAAATTTAGGCTACCAGGTAAAACTTTCGTATGATGAGATTTAGTGCTTTGTGGATTTGTTTCTGAAAGGAAGGGGAGAGCACATAGTTTCATGGAGTATTAAGCGCTCAAGTGATAGACCAAAAGAAAATACTAGTAAAACTGAGCAGTTGCAGAAAAGCCCTCTCATAGGTCTCTTCTACCCAAACTTTCATGTATATGAAACAAAAATGAATTTGACGTTTTTGAAATCATTCAGAATGTAACCTGTCTTTGAAATACCATGGTTAATTACGTATTCCTATATTCAGGTACCTGCCAACCAAAATGTATGAAAATATAAGCATAATTCTTTATTGGCAGCTTTTTTTCAAACGTTCTGAAATGTAAATGTCCCAAGGTCCCGATGAACCAGGATGAGCCAGTGTTACAGTGTTGAACTCACAGGGCTGTGGTTCCTTTTGGTATGTGCATATGTTGCAGCACAAATGGGAGCTTGCTTCTCTTCAAGAAGTCACTGGTGTTGATGCTAATTTTATTTTAAAGGAACTGGTTTGTAGTTTTCCTGCTCCGTGGGTATTGAGAAGCAGTCTCTAACAGCACTGTGTGTTGCTGGCTGCTCTCTTAGAGATTCCCTTTCAGTAATACCCTGGTCAGTTGCCTGAAGAAGATAGCAGAATCTTTTTCATACCTCTGTAGGTAAGAGAGGGTGAAAGAAGAGTGACTGCTTGTTTTCTCCTTATTTACTTATCTAGAATTATACAAGTGAAGGCCACTACATGGGGTTGCTAGGAGTTTTGTGATGGATCGATCTTGTCACATAGACCTGGCAGTAACCGGCTGGGCACTGAAGCTGGCAATGGTTACATTTTAAACAATGACTTTTGGCTTGATCTTTTCTCTTCTGTGCTGTAGTGCCAAAACTCTCAATTTCTTCACTTAACCTTGCCTTTCCAAAACACTCTCTTGCCAAAACTACAGCCTAGTGATTCTAATGGCAGCATGTAGATGCAGAATCCTGCATGAATATCATGTGATACTCATGAAAATACTCAGCCTGCTGATTTGCTCCCCATACTGTTTTTCTTCTTGTTGTGTACTGCACGTGTATTACACATTTCCACCTAGTAATAACAGTAGTGGAGATCACCTCTGGAGTGATTCCTAAAGACAGTGCTTAAAACAATTAAATTTTTTATTTATCAGTCAGCGCATTTTATTAACCTTATGAATGTGGTGGGATTCTGCAGTTGTATTGCAGTGCATATGCCTTAATTGTATTTTGTCTGGTTTTTAAAATCCTGAAAAAAGCAGGGTATAATGAAAATGTGCACTGTAATGATTTAGGCATTGTTTCCTTTTCAGTGTTCAACCCAAGAGTTCTTTTTGATAGTCAGCACTCTGTCTCGTCTGGACTCAGAAATTCAAGCTCTTGTTCCAGTCATACACTCTCAAGTGAAATCTCCTCTGTTACAAAATGCACTGTTGGAAATTCCAGAACTTCTCTCCCCAGTGAAACATTATTTAAAGATTCTTAATGAAGAAGCAGCCAAGTAAGTAGAGAAAACAGGTGAATTTCTATTCCTCACAGGATTTCTGGCTAGGTATATTCTGTTGTTTTAAGTATGCATCTTGTTTTAACACACCTCAGTTTTATATTTTAGTTTTTATATTTCTGCATGTACGTGTTACATTTAGCTAATGCAGAGCTTCTTGCAGTTGTTTTTATTTTTTTCTTTTTTAAAGATTATCGAAGGGAGAAAGTATTTTGCCCTGTGGGCATGTGCCTCAGACTTAAAAACTTCTCAGCTTTTTAGGGGAGCAAATGTAGAATGAACACTGTTTTGCGTGTATTAATTTGTTTAACAAACATTTACTTTTTAAAATTTAGAGATATAAGCTATTTCTTTTGAAGAGAGACTTGACATTTAAGGGAGTGGCTGCTCTGCTGACAGGAATATGCTTATAACAATTTTTTTTTTAATTCACCAAATCTTTGAGGCGTTCTCTCTTTTTTTTTTTTTTTTAATTTTTTTTAATAAATCTTTTTATATACTCGCTAATGATAGTGATCATGAAGTTTAATAATTCTGAGCACTTTACATAGCCTGTGGGATTTGTGTCAGCTTATAGCATTTCTGGGGTTACTGCCCTATTCATACACCGTGCAAAATGATTAAATGATCTCCTGCCTCATTCTTGATGTGCTCAGGCTTTTTGCTGTGATTACTTTCCTGCAGTCTTGGAAAAAAAAGCATGGAGGCTGTCTGTCCTTTTGTCTTAATTCTATCCTTCTTTGGATAGACAAAGGTAGACAAAGAAATTGGAATGAATATGTATTACAGAATCACAGAATTGTAGGGGTTGGAAGGGACCTCAGGAGATCATCAAGTCATGTATTGTATGGGAGAGTGGCTGCAAATAATTTATTGTGTATACTGCTTCTTTGGAGGCACTGCTGTCTCCACTGTTAACCCTAGATCCTGGTTTTAATCACTCGAGGAAGAAGACAGGAGTCTTAAATGCAAAATAATGAAGTAAAAACATGAATTCAGTTAATGGAGTGACACTTAAAACCTGTCAGGGACAGGTTTTGAGAAGTGTATCTTATGGCCAGTAAGACTCGGTGCTTTTTGGAACAAAACAGTATAAAATCATCAAAAAAATGTTTCCTCCTGGTGCTAGTCTCATAGGCAGTCTGTGCAGCTTGCACAGCCAACCTTTCTGAGCACTTGCCTTTGCTGGGTCTTTGTCTCCCTTCTCTGTAGTTTTTGTTTACACAGCATGTCTGTGGGAAAGACATTCTGAATACGTAGCGAATACCGTCTGGCTTTATGCTCAGGTCATCCTCAACTTTCCTCTTACAGCAGATTTCATTCAACTTTAAGCATTTTCCTGTGTGTCATACTATGAGATTTAATTGGTATACCTACAGATGAAATATGCAGTACGTAGTTTAATGTTTCATTATATTGCAGCAGAATGTTCTTTATCTGTTGGTTTGTTTTTTTTTTTTTTACCAGTAGATTAAAATAGGTATCCTCTTTATGTATAAAATCTTTTTCTCCTGCTGAGAAATTCAGGATTAAAAACCTATGATTTCCTTTTTTTTTGCTTCCTAACTAGAGACAGGTGCAAACTGTACAAATTCGGAAGTTGAGAAGGGTTGAAATATTTGCTGTCCATTGGACAAGTGGAGTTATTCTCCTGAAGCCTGGTGTCCAATTACAGTTTTGTCAGTTTAAGACAGAAGGGAATTTATTTCAGTTATTCCAGATTCACTCGAAGTAGGTTAAAAAGATATTTTTTGTCACTGTCTTGATGATGTTTAGAATAGTATACAAAAATAAGATATAAAAGTAGATCTGCAGTATGCATATGATTTCTCATTTATTTATTCAAGATAAAAACTAAAATAATGTTCATTTTGGCCTTAATACATCTCAAACTTGAGTGAGTGTATTATTCATGCTCAGAAACCTCTCATGATAATTATGATGACTGTTGATATACATATGTGCACACACTTCAACATACACATACTCCCTGTGTTAATTTTAGTATATGATGTAGTGTTTTTCAAAACTCTGCCTCTGTTCCAAGAGCTGTTTGGCGTGAAGTTTGTGGTTTTATCTTGTTTTATCAAAGTTTCAACTTCTAATTTTTTGGTAAGCATTACATCTCAGTGACAGTCTTTGCTATCAGCTGCTGGCTGTAGTGATCTTTTTTCCTCACATTCCCATGGAAACAAGTCTAATTAGCACAAAATTGTTTCTAAAAATTAGTATTGTATTTTAAAATGGCATCTTTACTGTCATTATATAATAGCTATGTCATGTAATGCAAAATCGGAACACAGCTTTTGTGTTACCTGTCTGATCACTGGGTCAAACTGTGAATTCAGTTTCAAGAAAAAGGATATCCAAGTAGCCAGGACAGTGGAATTCTTAATCTCTTCCATATTTTATTACATCATTTCCTAACTACTTGCTCTTAAATTATAAGATTTCAGGGAAATTATGTGAGCAAATGTTACTGTCTTGTATTTGCTCTAAAATACAAATATGTAATACAGTTAACGTAGCACTAATTGCACAACGTTCTGTTGTTTCCCTGCTATCTGTTAAGGTGTTTATTTACTTATTTTTGATGACAAGCTTATTTTTAGTAATTTGTTCAATTTCACAGTTTTAAACATTTGCACTGCACTTTCTGTTTCAAGTTTCAGTCCTGAGCTAAGATAATGCAGTCAAAACAATTCTGTCATTTTCTGTCACTGAGTCTGTAAAAGAACATTGTTTTCCATGTATTAAAAATGTTCAGGTTAACGAGAAAAGAAGAAAGCTCATCTCAGAAACTTCTGATTGATTTCTACGTGTATCACTCTGAAAGTACCGCATCCTACTCATTTCTGTGGAAACTGCAACAGCTACAAAGAACACAAGAGCGTTATTTAATAGAGCACATTTTCAGATACAAAACACTATTTTTCAATGGTCGCTACCATTAGCTATGCATTTTTGCCAGCAATGAACATGAGCCAGCGTGGCACACTCACAACAGTCTGCACCTACAGAGGTGATCAGCTGTTACTCTCACCACTGCTGAAACACACCACTCATTGTCTCTCTGTACTCACATGTGCTGTTTGCCTCCATAAATGTTCAGCACGCATCTATGAACGTCAATGGATGCAACTCCTGCATGCAGGAATTCAGTAACACACCTTTGCTCCAGATGTACTTCCATGTCAGACACTGTTCTGTCAGAGTGTTTCTCTGCTGCCATCTGTCATATGGCACCAACATGTGATGGGATATTGGTGGGAAGGTTCAACCTCTACTGCCATATCTCCTCTAAAGTAGGAGGCATTACTTTCAGAGCAGACCTCGTACTTTGATGAAGGCCTTGTGGGAGGGATTTTTCTTTGCAGTCTTCATGGAAATCTGCCCAAACTTGGCGAACTCTAAATCCATGAAAAAACGGTTAACAGGTTGTACAGAAATGATCCAGAACTCCACATTCAGTATTGATGAAGATTTTGCCTGTACTCAGGATGCTGCAGTGCTGCAGAGTGAGACAGCAATTGCATTCTGGGATTACACACTGAGACAGAAAGGAATAACTTTTGTTGCACTTTCTTTTTTTGAGCTGCTGGACCAAGGGATCATGAGGAGAAAGCTACAGGATTCACATTCAGAGAAGACAAAAATAAATATATAAATAACAAATAACAGAAGAATGAGCATAATGTGTTAGAGTAGGAAGGAATTTTGAAAGCATTTTCTCGAACTGTCTTTGTGGTAGTTTGCATGCACAGTGTTTCTCTGTTTATGTAGTGTGTGTGACAGCTTCTGATAAATGTGACCAAGTAGAATTTAGAAAGAAATAAAGCTAGTGTTAAAAAAATGAGAATAATTAATAAAAATAAAGATGTAGCTGGTATTTAGGGATTGCATCTTTGGATTTACTGTTCTTTTATCTTGCACTTCTAATGAATAGGACTGGAGATAAAACCCAACTGTTCAAAGACCTTACAGATTTCCCTGTCATCAGAAAGAAAAAGGAAGAGATCCTGGATGTGCTGTCTAAAATCCAACTGTACCTTCTGGAAATTCGTAAACAAATTAAGAATCCTTCTGCAGAGTATGTTACAGTTTCTGGCCAAGAGGTAATACAATGTCTGTGATTTATGACTTTATTGTACCCTACAAAAAAAAAAAATTGCTAAAGGCTGGGGCTTAGCTAGAACTGTCTTCATTTCATATGATATTTGATGAGGTCATTTGAACACATGCTTTTGTACATCTTTGAAGAACAGTTTTCTGACAGGGACACTTGTTTATTTGTTAACCCAATTTTCTTTAGTGATTTAAAGAACAAAAACACATTAGTGAAGTTGGATTTGATTCTGTAATGCTTTGCTTTTTTCTGTGTGTGAAAACAGTTGCATACTTCGAGGTTAATTATGTGGCTATTAAGTGCAGGAATATTCTCAGAGAACTAAGAGTCACTGCACTAGGTTAATTTGGGGAACGGGAGAATAATTTGTAAGTACTGATTAAGATTCTAATTTGAAAGACGGAAGAGAAGAGGAACAATATTAAAGAATGATAGATGTTACTCCACTATTTTTAACTCATAGAAACAGCGGTTGAGACAAAGCGTTTGTATGCTAGGATGCTGGTGCAAATATGGACAGGTCATGCTTTGGTGAGCTAAGAAGTTCAGCGCAAAATAAAGAGAAAATGGTTCTGGGGAGTTTTGTAAGACTATAGAAAGGAGAAGTGAGGCAGCACTGTTCAGCATTATCACTTGGGAACTGACAGGAGGAAGTCTGGGGAAGAATCCACAGAAAACTGTGAAAAGAAAGAAACTGAGAAGCAGTGAGGAAATAGCATGAGAGTTGGGGTTAAGAGATTAACCAGTGAGGATGGGGAGAAGAGCATCTGATAAAGAGCTCAGGTGAATATTCCTCTTGACAGTGACAGTGAGAAGAGCAGTTAGTAGGTTGGATAGGTGGTCAGCATGAATGCTGAACTCAGAGAAAAATCATGGAAAAGAATTACAGGAAAAAGGGAAGAGTCAGGATCAGAAATGTTTCCCTTGTATAGAGTGGTTTGAAGGATGGATGGTGACAGTTGTATGGAGGAAGGAAGGAAAGGACTGATCAAAGACAGTCTGAGGGTGTAATCAGGTATGAATTGAATCAGGCAGTTTCGAAAACCACAAGTCAGTGTGTACATTTTTAAGAGAGAAGGCCTTTGTATGAGTGGATAGCTCATAAACAATTGTGGACTGACAAATGTATCTTGAAACAAGTATATTATGGGTAGCTGTTACCTAATGAAAAGATGCAGCAAAAAAAGGTTTGCAGAAGATGGTCACTGAGGTTAGGAAAGACACTGAAGGACTGGAATCAATGGATAGAGAATTGAGTGAGAGGAGCAGAGAACATGAAGTCTCTTTCAGATTAGATCTTTCTTCCCCAGGTTGGTCGGGTGTATTCCTACATTCTTGTAGCATGCTGACAGCTGTAGTAGTGTTCAAAAGCTGCTTCTTAGCAACTGGCCTGGGCAGATCTAGATTTATGGTTTGTTAGTTCTGGAAGAGAGTGAAGCTCCAAGGAAACTTCTTAGAGAAAAATGAATTCTAACTATTTGCTGTTTAATGTAGCAAGCATGTGATTGGATATTCAGTCAGACCATAGCTTGTTAATTTAACACTTGTTAAGTTCCTGTTAGAATTCTGATGAATCTCCAGATGACACACACCTTTTCCTGCACACCAGGAGTCACATCTTTTGTTTCCATACCTCTATTGTAAGTTGCTATAGATGCTAAATGGAACAGAAAACTGTCCAAGTAACAGTACAACTATTTGTTTCAGGCAGGGTTGAAAGAGAAATTTGGCAAATGTTTGCTTCCTGAAATGGCATAAACAGTGATTTGGTTCCAGTGTATTTAATACTTATGTTATTTATCGAATGGAGCTAAGATTTACATGGTGAAAAAGCTAATGCTAATGCTTCTGTTGTTTTGAAGGAGGTCGCAATTTCTTTCCTGGTTTCTCACGGACCACATGAACAAACTAGGAGATGAAACTGGCTGTGTTCATTTAGATTGCCTTGGATTCAGTTAGGCATCCAGCATAGACATAAATGGTGTATTAGTTTCTGCCTTCCATTTTTAAATACCTCATATTTAATTATTTTGAAATGAACTTCCACAAAATCTAATACCAGAATATCAGCAGCAACGCTAGCAGTAGCAGCAGTTAGCTCGTTTTCAATCTTTGCAGATCTCCACTTCTGCCTATTTGCAGTCCTGGTATCTCATGTGTGATATGCATTTTAAGAATTTTTACAGTATCAAGTATTTTAAGGTGTCTTAGATGAGTTAAGAGCAAGCATCTTATGTCCTTTGTGAAAATCTGTGATCATTTTTGAATTATTATTCCTTGTACTTGAAAGTGATTGCTGGCTATTTTGGTGAGGGAGGGACAGTTTTATCTAAATCATTCTAACTGTAATGGAAAAGCTTTTTGAGATGAGAGTCTGATAGTTTGCTGTAAAGGTGATTGGATCCTGGGTTAATGTAATCTCTGTTAGAAATCTATTTTGCAGCTAAATTCTTTTATTTGAGAAAACCTCAATTCTTTGACATCTAGGACCCCAGCACAGTGCTATAAAGATAACCAATATGAATCATATAAAATACTGCAATAAACGCGTGATACAATTTTGTTCCTTTGAGCCTCTTACCATTACTGCTGTTTTCCCTTATTCCTTCTCTTTCTGACCTCAAGTGAATCTAAATTTGAAGTAATGTACTATAGATAAAGTGCTGGCATTTCAGACTTTGAGTTCTTGTTTGTGAAATGTTACAGGTGAGTGTGGCTCCGTGTGAATCACTTATCCTTCCTATCTCTCCGATATGGAGTATCCCCAGCACATGTGGATTATAATGTAGGTGCTGTGTAAATGAATTGTGTGCTGATTGGGTACATAGCTAGGTCAGATCACATAACAAGACTCACTCAATAGCTTTAATCTGGTTTTGTCTTGGTAGGAGGGAGGTGAGAAGAGCACGTTAGTGGTTGGAGAAGGGCGAAGAAGCTACAGCAAGGGGTCACAACTCAGAAATAGCTCAGGGAGGGAGCTGCTGGGTTGAAAATGTACATGTCATAACCCTCACATCTGGGGAAAAGGAACATTAGCTCCTGGTCTACTCAGTTTCTTCAGGTCAAACATAGTTTTCCTCTGATAAAGACTGATTTCTTTTTAAATGAAAAAAATATGCTTCTTTTGTCTTCCTAACAGCCTGTGATGTCTAACACTGCATTTCTGTTTATTTTAGTTTTTGGTAGAAGTCAAAAATTCCCATATATCATGTGTACCATCTGACTGGGTTATGGTTAGTAGGTACGTAAAATATCTTTCAGGTTTGTTCTATGCTAAAAAATAAGAACAAATACGTACTTTGGTACTTTAACCCCAAGCACATGCTTGTTGCTCCACGTACTTTTTATTTTTAAATTGAAAACCGATTTGAAATCAAATGATTATATTTATTTACTGCTATAAGTTTTGCTTAAAAGTATACAAAACCAAACTGAACAACTAGAGTTCTTGAAATGTTTTAATGTGATATATCCTTAGTGCAGTATTTTATGTTTTTTTTTAATTATTTGTCATGTATATGTATTGGTGTCTGAACTTCTGTTTTGATTCAGTTGTTCTTGTAGTTAGTAGATACAAGCTTCTCAAAATCATAACTGTACTTATTTCATTTAGAAAGGTAAAGGTTAGCATGCATAGATCTGTCTGTATGTCTCAAACTTATATTTAAAGTGGCATTTTTGCTTGTATCCACAGACATTCCTTGGCTTGCTACTTAGTATTATCTAATCACAATCTTAGACATTTTTGAATAATTCTTTTCAGTACAGAGGTGAAATGAACAATGTAATTGGCTTTTCTTCCTTTTCGGTCACTTGTTTTATTATTTAAGCAGCTCAAACACTTTGATGTTATAATCTGTGAGCACAGACATCTATCACCAGAAATAGGCATAATCAGAGTGAAATCTGAAATGTTTTTATTGATTTATACAAGAGATCAATATCAAACTAAACAGATTAGCCAGAAGTAAGATAAAGAAGAGCAAATTGCAGTTAATCAGGATTTTGAATAACAAAACAAAGCAAAAAGAACCGAACAAACAAATTAAAAAAAAGCACAGAAAACCTTCAAAATTAAAAAATGTCTGGGAATACTAGACAGTAGTCAATGGAAATACATGGATAAATAACAAGTGTCCCAAACAGAAATTAGTATGCATGCATAAGTATGTATTTAACACATTTATGTCAGGCTTATAATAGTTTTCTTTTTTAAACTGATTTTTCTTTCTTGGGAATTCTTTGCATATTCAGTCAGTAACAGGGAAGTCATCCGTTTGTGTGATGTATGGCTGAAGATAATTTTGTGAATCACGTACACATCGCTGATATATAATACTTAGTGAAAAAGCTTTTAAAAGCCTTCTGAATGGGCAGTGGTGCAGTAACCAATCACTTCACTGACAGTACAGATCACTGGCATCGAAAGTGTGCTATTGCAATAAATAATATGCATTTTCAAACCTCACAGAAAATAAGAAAATTTGCCTAATTTTGAACGTAAATATTATAACTGATTGCTTAGTAACCTTAACTTCCTGTTTGTCTTTTTCTGTCTTCTAGCACAAAAGCTGTCAGTCGTTTCCACTCTCCTTTTATTATAGAAAATTACAGAAATCTCAGTCAGCTTCGGGAGCAACTAGTCCTTGACTGTGGTGCTGAATGGCTACGTTTCCTAGAGTGAGTTTCCAAAATAGCCCTTATCATTGTATTGTATTGTATTTTTATTACTAGAACAGAAAAAGAAAGATGTTTATTTTAGGAAAAAAATATACTTGGTTGTTATTTTACCTTGAAGAAATTTAAAGATGTGGTTAAAATATTGTTCGTAAATATTTTGAGGCGAGACCTTAAAACTGACTGAGAATTGAGACCAGCACTGATATCTCCAGATTTTGAAATTCTGATTAATATACGTTATTAAGTATATGCTTCTCTCAAAATTTGGAAGTTAGTATGCACAACACTAAGAATCCGACACGGTGCAACTCACTGTAAACGAGTGAAACAGAATCTACTAGTTTTATTAGGGATGCACAATGCAAATGGGGAAAAATAAGAAGTTATTATATAAGGTAAGCAAATTATCTTCCAGTATTAATTGATAAATTGTATGGCTTCACAGTTAAGTGTACCAATACTAAAAGAAAAAAATGAAGTACTTTTGCAGCGTTTCTCACAGTTTTTAGACTGTTATTTGACTCTTCAGCTGAAAGATTTTCAAAATGGGAGTTTAAAAATGATTTCTCAATTTCTGAATGCTTTTGATTCTTCAGTTGTCAGGTTATCAGTTATTTTTTCGTTTCCACAAATTACAGATGACTGAAATTGTTCCTTGTGTTGTTCACTGATTAATACTTGACTTTCAGTTTTGATTTTGTCCCTGCTACTGAAACTTAGCAAGTTCCCTCTAAAGCTTTCTCAACATGACAGGGACTTTATATCTACTGTAATCTACCATCGTACTGAATACTGGAAAGTAAACATCACAGTGTTGAAGTCTCCTATTCTTCTACTTGTTTGTATTTTATATGTCAGTGACCTTTCCTGTAGTTACCTTCTTTAAAACTGATCATATTTTTGTGTATCATCAATTCTGCTGTGTTCTGGTTTAAATATTGAGCAGACAATATGAGTCCACTGTTTGTCTGTCTAAGAGGAGTGATCAAACTTAATAATGCAAAACTTAAGTATCAAAATATTTCTGTGGTGGATGTCCGTAAGTTGTGTTCCATATCTGCCTGATGTGATGGATTTGTCTGTTCCAGTTTTGAGTTACATGTAACAGAATAGAATGGTTTCTCCTAAGGATCCCACCTCCTGTTGCATGATTGGACTGGGCTGGATATGCATTTGGCTTTAAGTGTGTCCTTCTCCAGGAACTCTCACAACTCTGTATGTGTAGAAACTCCTTGCTGACAGAATAGGGACCTCTGAACTCAGAAGGTGAGCAGAGTGGGAATTACAGTGGTTCTGCAAAAACAGGAACATGAACATTTTGAATCATGTTGCTGCATGTACAGGATCCACGCCAAGAATATCATTTTATGAGGATAGAGGGGTTGGAAGCAGGTGGCTTGACATAGAGAGAAGGAAAGGAATTTGTGCAGGTTATCTCTGGCAGGTGCTAACATAGTTGTAATGTGATGCACCCCTAGCAGCCTATGTTAATTATTTTACTCACTCAGTGACAGTTTCCAATTATCTATCAGCAGATTCCTTTTGCTAGTCCTGATGCAGCACTAGACTAGCAGCATCTGTTGGATTTGTGTTCTTTATGCATCTCCAGAACCACAGGTTGACCACGCCTATGTAAGATATTAGCAATATTTTGGAGTAGTACTGTTAAAATAGGGATTAAACACTATGGAAATGACCTATGATGATTAGTTGCTGAATGATGTACTGGATTTCCTGTTTTAATAAGTATTAAAATGAGCTTTCATACTGTGAGCTCTTCAAAACAGTTGTGAGGTCTGAAAGTCATATTTTCTGACTCTTGCAGTGCCATAAGTTCTGTAAGTGCTACAGGAGCAGAACCATCATTTTCCATTTCCTTCAGTGGTGCCCAGGTCATGCTGAATGTGATGCCATGTGTGTAACTAAGACCAAGGCTTTGCCTATTGGTAGGAATCCAGCAGTTACGTTTATTTGTTAGAAGTGAGAAACACATTCCAGTTTGCTCTTCTGTAGCTGTTTTGGGCACCTCAATACAAGAAGGACATTGAGGTGCTGGAACAGGTCCAAAGAAGGGCAGCAAGGCTTGTGAAAGGCCTGGAGAGTATATCCTGTGAGGAGCAACTGTAGGAGCTGGAGCTGTTTAGTCTAGGAAGAGAAGGCTGAGGGAAGACCTTGCTGCTCTCTTCAAATGCCTGAAAGGTGATTGTAGTGATAGCGGGGTTGGTCTCTGCTCGCTGGTGACAGGACAAGGGGAAGTGGCCTCGAGTTGTGCCAAGGGAGGTTTAGGTTGGGAAAAACTTCTGTACAGAAAGGGTTGTTAAGCACTGGAATAGGATCCCCAGGGAAGTGGTTGAGTCACCATCCCTGGCTGTGTTTAAAATGCATCTGGATGTGGTGCTCAAGGACATGACGTAGCAGTGGGTTATTAGAGTTAGGGTAGTATGGGTTGGTTGTGGTTAGACTTGATGATAATCAAGGCCTTTTCCAACCTGATCAATTTTACGATTCTGTGATTTGAAACACTGTAAAGTAGCTCTGTTAAATAATTATTGTCACTAAATTAGCCATGTAAATTTGAATTGGCATATGTTAACCTTTCTATATTAGATCTGTTGCTTCTCCTGTTTACTTTGCTGTTTTCAATGTTGGTAGCAGCATACAACATTCTGCCATCTCCCCCTCAAATTTTGCTTGCTTTCTAGTTTTTTATTCCATATTGTTTCCTTGAGCTTAGGAGATGAGAAAAGAAATTCATAAGAACTAAGAGAATGAAGTCCACTGAAAACTGTTTTCTCCTGTTTCATAGAAAACTTCAGCATTGCACTGAGGAAAATAGTGCCCTAAATGGAAAACTACTTCCCAAATTTTCTGTTGTAAATTCCATATTTTGTTGAAATTGTAGTCAATTCCTGTGCTCAGGAACTTTT
>VXAB01010394.1:74464-103198 GCA_013399175.1 Odontophorus gujanensis | reverse complement strand
AAAAAAAAAGAGGAAAAAAAGAGATCAAAAGTTTTAGAGTGATAACTTTTATATTAACACTTAAATTAACCCTTCTGTTAACTGTCTAGTATCCATAAACTAATGAAAACCAATTCCCTGCATCTAACAGACAATCAATAAAGAGCCAAAGGCTTCTGGGTAGAACCTGATCTACAGTGAATGCATGTTTGGAACTGAGAGTTGGCTGGAGAGATAGAGTACATTTGAAAGAAACTATATGGAATATAAAATGAATACTGATTTTTTTTTCTCAATGAATTTACAAAAATTATCCCATGAGATATCAATTAAAAGTATATTTAATTTAAAGAGACAGTCTGCAAAATACTTTTCATTTTGTTTATTTATATACAATTATACTGTTTATCTTGCTCTAACTTGTCAAATAGGGCATGAAATGATTTAAAATGTTTTACCAGTTTTTGGTCGTTCATTTTTTGAAATAATGTTAGCTTAAAATTTAAACATCTGACTATCATACAAGAAGGAAACTAAATGAAAACTTTAGGAGATATTTTTTACTATAAAAACAAACAAAAACATCTCATGTGATAACTTAAAAATCCACAATGAAAGATAATGTCTAGTGAAAAAAAAAAAAAAAAAAAAAAATTAACTTAAATTTGCNTGAAAAAAAAAAAAAAAGTAGATTAACTTAAATCTGTCAGCTAGATATTTCACATCTATATTTTCATAGATATGAGTTATTTTCGTAAACACAAGGAGTAACTATCCTGAAGTCAGTAGCAAGCTCTCTTCCCTCATTCATTCTGTCCATTACACTGACTCTCATTTGTACAACACAAATAGCAACTCTATTATTTTAGTTAAAATATATTGTACTTGCATAGGTTGGGCATAGGAATAAAAGAAAGTGCCAGCATTTTGCCCTATTCCTTAGTGTTGAGATGGAGACATGAGTAACACTACATGAACACTAACAAGTAGGAAAGTACTGGGATCAAGACAGGCCAGGCTGTGCAAGGTAACATCAACTGAAGTACAAAAGTATTATCAAGAATACTTCAGATTCTCAAAAACATCAACATTATTTGGTTTTAAAGTACATTTTACTACATATTGAATTATTGTATTAGTGCAGTACCAACAACCTGCAGTGAAAATAATTTTCATAGTCTAACTTTATAGACATATTTTTTTGGTGGAAATTTAATAATCAAATAAGTTCTCAGGAATCTCATTAAAACATTTTTTAAAACTGTATAAGGAACAATAAATATATGTATATATTCTTTTTTCAATGAAATAAGTCATCTAAAGATATGTTTTCTTACTCTGATGAACATAACTGTGCTTGCAAAATTTTTCCTAGTGGATATGGCCTGATGCACTGACAAAGGACAGTAGAAAAGACTATTAAAATCTTGCATATACAGTCTAAAGGAAAGTCAGCATTGCACTATGACTGTTTGAAAACACCACAGGGCCACTGGAACGATCTAAAATATGAAAGAGAGAACAGGAAGGTATTAGAATGGATGACACAAGATTCTAATTTTTTTCCTCTAGAGTTTATCAAAAGTTATATCATTGCTAACTAAATGAAACTATGAGTACAATTTTCCATAGCAATAATCTTGTTTCATAATGGTTCTTTTTAAGCGTCCACTGGGGACATTAGAAAGAGAATGCCAGCCAGATAAGACACAAGTCTGATACAGTACAGCTATTTTAATGATACAATAAGGAAGTCATTAGAGATACGATCCAAAAGGTAGGAACTGAGCATAGAATCCCCCTAGTCCAGAATGCTGCAGAAACTGAACAGATTAAGTTATTCAGAGAAATCTGCAGGGAAAGAAGAAGAGGATATATTTGGCAAACATGCCAATGTTAAGATAGTTTGGAATTTAACTTTAAACATAGCACAAACAGTGACATTTCATAGAATCACAGAATCATGCAGAGTGAAAACACGTTCAAGACCACCAACCTTACCCACTGTGTCCCATAATAAACGTTGTCCCTTAGTGTCCTACCCACGTCTCCAGGGATGATTAGTCTACCACATTTCTGTGCAGCCCATTACCTCTTCACAAAGAAATTTTTCTTAACATGCCATCAAAACCTCTCCTGGTACAACCTGAGACTTGTACATCACATCCCATCGCTTGTCACCTTAGACTAGAGATTGACATACACCCTCCTCATTGTGACCTCCTTTCATGTAATTGTAGAGAGCAGTAGGATCTCTCTTTAGCCTCCTCTTATCCAGATTAAACAACTCTAATTCCCTCAGCCACTACTCAAAAGTCTTGTTTTCCAGTCTCTTCCAACAGCTATCTTGCTCTTCTCTGCACACAAATAGTTATTTACTTAACCAAAAACATGTGTTACCATGTAAAATGTGTTTTGGTTTTTTTTTTTTTTGTCTTATACCAGACAATAAAATAATTCAGCAACATAAGATTTTCATATTAAAGACTTCATGGCTTTCATGAACATTTATTTTTTTTAACCTACATGCTGTATTCAATAGAATGATCCATGGTTTTTCATAGTGGATAAGCACGCAAAGGTCATAGACTCAGATTCCACACCTGGCTAATCTACTCAGCAGAAATGCAGCTGGACTGTGGAAACCAATTCTGCTAAATTCAGCAGGTGCCCCCCAAAGTAAGTAGGTAGGAACCACTTCCTTCACTGAGATCAGTTTCTTTAATTTCATCCTTTCTGTGCATCACTTTTTCAAACAGGTCCCACAAACAACATTCTATAAAGTAGAAGACTTAATGAGAAAATGAAGCCAGTGTTCTGGATTAATGCCTTCCCAAGTCACAGGCTGTTAAGTAGGTGCCCAGAACAATTTTCATACACATTCTCTAATCATCAAAAGGTCTTTAGTATCTAAGCAATGACCTCAAGCATGATTTTATTAATGCCTGTGATTAAATTATTGCTTCTGCATACAGTTTTTGAAGAGAAAGTTGCTGCCAATCAGCCTTAAAATAAGCTTAAAAATCTTCCAACTTGTATGAATGTCAGTTAGACTGCTTATAATAGTTGATGCCAGGTTTTGACTATGAAATTAGAAAAATTTTGGATGACGCACCAGTAAGCAAAGAACACACTTATAACTACAGTATTTGTTAACAAAAACATTAGAATATACTATCAAAAACAAAAATTCAGAGCAAGTGCTTAACAATAAAACATTAGAAGTGCAGGTAATGTACTTTCAGTGATACAATACGCATTTCTTACCGTCACTGTAGAGGAAGTGGTTCTCTGAAGGAATTTGAATACGTAAAAGCTGGTGGTTAAAAATTTGCTGACATTAGAGAAAATATGAACAGGAGAATCAGTTGGAAAAAGAATAAGGAGACTAGTGCAAGAGAATGAATTGGGTATGAAGGTTAGAGCAGAAAATTGGGGGCAATTAGTCTGGAACACTGCAGAGAGGACATTGTTCCTGGCTAGGATGTTTGCTGAGACTGCAAATCACATATTTATTTATTTCTGCTGAACTAGCCTTCTAAGTAATAAAGTGCTGCAAGGGCACAGAACAAGAACAGTAACATAATTCATTTGAAATTAAGTCACAGTAACCAACCTATAGATAAATGGATAAAGAGCTACATATTTTCCTGGCATAAACTGGGTGTAACGTCATTAGATTCAGTGGAATTGTGTCTTTTTACATCAGCAGAGAATTTGTTCTACAACACAAGCAATAGTTTTGGCAGTTATGTGCTATTTTCAGTAACACCAAGGCAACAGAAAAATCCCATTTGCAGCTCCTTGTTGATCTGTCTAGTAGTTCTGTCTAACGTCTGGAAGGGTCTCCAAAGAATTAAAAAAGAAATCAATTTCCCTGCTGGTGACATCCAAAGACAAAGGTATGGAACAAAATTCGGACGTTATTTATACCTAACAGTTTCCCTGAGCTTAATAGCAACACTTTATGATGCAAAAATTTGGTACATTGTTTCCTATAGTTCTTTGCCATTTAAATTTCTGAATACTTGTGTAGTAATAAATAAAACATCTGCCAAAATGTAGATTCTTTGACGTCCTCAGCATTGACATCTCCTCCACACAGAATTTAATCGATAGAAGTACGAGCTGGGACAACTTGTTCAGATTGAACACTTAATCAGTTTTATACTTAGATGAAATTTCCATATTATATATTTTTCTTTAGGCATCTAAAAAATACATTGCAACTTACACAAATGATAAATTTTGATTTTATGAAATGCAGACTTTTACAGCAATCCCAGAAGGTATCATAAGTTAATTGAAAGACTTGTCTTTGCAGAGGCATTCTCATTCTTTCTTGCTCATAATTTGTTATGTATCTGCTTCTTTCTTGTTATCATTTTTTTTGTTGTTGCTCATTCTCATATTTTTCAGTTGAAGGAAAAAAAAATAAATCACTTTGAGAAGACAGATGGGACTAAAAGCAGCATAAGCATTGCTAAGAATGTTCCTTCTATTCTAAAATATTTTTTATATTTTTAATTAATGCTTCCAACGGTTCATGGAAACCAACAAGGAAACAGAAACGGTTTTTACAAAAAGGGAAAGCTTTATTTCAGAGGCATTAGAAATTTCCTAAATATTGGTAGACATTTTTTAGCAAGCTATGTGGACTTCTGAGTCTGGTACACTATCTCCTTAAACTTCTTCTACAATCTGCTTAAACTCAGATAAAACAGGAAGACAACGAGAAGTTGTTACTGTCAGTGGTGCTTAAATAAGAGTCAACTACATAGAGTTAAGCATCTTTTCATCTTTTTAAGTAAACAAAAAATATTAAAATGAGCTTGTTCATATCCTCATGTGTGACATTAATGACAAAACTACAGTTTACCCTGGAGGCTTGTAGAATCCGGAAACTTTAAGAATAAATGTCGTCTGAAGTGCTGAAGAATTCAGGACAAATTTAGACTTTGTGCTAGAGATCTGCCATAAACATATTCTGGTGGCTTTACTGTATTGCTAACAAGCCCAGCTGGACTGCCACCTACAACTATAAGCATCTGAAGATCCACTACTCTCTACCCAAACACACTCTCCATAATACAGGTCCTGTTGCAGATGTAATGCACTGTATTCTCAATGCTCTGGACAGGCTGTTAAATGGCTGATCTCACCAGTGGCTTCCAGTGTGCTCAACTCTCATACCTACTTTGAATAGCGTCACACACAACACTTGTATCCAACATCTTAGTAGTCTCTTAGGACAGAGGCTTTGAGAAGCAAATACTCACCTTTAACCTCAGCCTCCTTTGAGAGAGGTACTCTATTACTACATTGAGAGTTGCTGGGACTTTTCTGTAGGCTTTCCTGCTGTTCAGTTTTCAGTTGTTAGGTTTTTGGTTGTGGTGTGTAAAAGAGTTGTCTCAGGCTCCGATGAATATTAGAAAAATACGGTGTCAGAAATAATTATGCCTTCTTGAGGACAGGGTTGAGGTCCTGGCCTTCTCTACCCTCAGTATTTTCAAAGAGCTAAGCTATTTCATGTGACTCCCTGTTCAGCTTGCAAGTTCTGACACCTCACTTTCCCCCTGCACTGGAAAAGGACAAAATACAGTTTCGCACCTGAGCTTTCAGAAGTTAGGCACTGCTGCACTTAATTCTTCTCTGCATCCCTATCAATCTCCCTGATGACCTGGGAAAGAAAAGCATCTCGCCACACTTATATCCAGTATAGTGTATTAATTTCAATCATTACTACACTATAATTATAGTTAGGTACACAGAGAAGCAGATTCAAGGTTTCCTTTTCTGACGGCCTCTCATCCATACAGAGAAGTAAAATGTCATAGCTGTGCAGACCATGCTTCCTTTTTCTTCTTTTTAATCAACGATGCATGCAAAGTATTTGTGAGCATTAAAACAATTTATTTCCAGCCCTTCTCTAGGTAGCAATTATTTTCAAAATATTACATTCAATTTAAGCTGTTGAAATGTAATGATAGCAGTGAATTTTGACCAGGAATGCGTCTGTTTTGATAACAAAAATTTCTGTCTGTTTTGTTCATATCAAAGAAAGCGAACTCCTTTATTAACAAAGGAATGAATTCAGCCATTAATGAAACGCAGACAGTCATTGGTGAAATGCAGCAGATTTTCTCTTTTTTTTTCTGCATTTCTTTTTTTTAGTTGCACATAACTGTTTAGCAATAGTAGTGAAAAAGAGTGTTTTAGATGAGAAAACAAGTCTGCAAGTTATTTTGATTTTCTTTCTGTTTTTTTACACCCTCAACATCATCAAAGTTATTTTGTAAAGTTTCATTGTGAACTATGTGAACGAATTTTAGAAAAGAAGAAAACTAAGTTAGGTCCCTTGTACATAAGTAAATCTGTAAACAAAATGGCTTTCAAAATCACTGATCAGTAGCTAGACAGAGCGCTGCTTGATGAGCCACTCATTTAAGGTATGGGCCTGGGACTTGTTAACAGAGGTAAATGCCAGAGAAAAAAGAAGCCTCATGATGAAGGGGTTTAAGATGTCAGTAAAGCACGTGTTTATGGCAGTAACATTAAGCAGTTAACTGTGATTCACAGTTTTAAAAGCAGAAGTCATTTAGCTTGCTAATTACGATAACAGCTGCAAAATTGAAGAGTTCTTCAACTATTTATGAGGTATGAAGACAAAGTGTGGAGACAAAGCATTAGAACATTGGAGATTTGATCGTTAAGGATTTGCTGTTAAAATTGTGTCATCTGAGTCCAGCAGAGTAGCACCAAAAGGGACTTCAGAAACATCTTCAGTCTTTTCTGCTCAATTTCTGTGTTGCATCATAGTATTAATAGTTGCCAGTCCTTAGTCCTGCAGTTGATCGGTTTATCACATTGGCCAAGTGTTTGGTATGTGAGAGACCTCGACTGGATATTGTAAATTGAATTCTTACATGTCTATAGTTTTGACTCAGGGAAATCGCAAGTCCTTTCGCAGGATGCCCAGGCCATAAAATATGGACATCTAGAACAGTTATCTGAATTGTGACATCTGACCCCTTCTTTTCTGTAGATAGTGTGAACATGAAAAATTGTGCAGTGTCCTACGCAGATCGTGATGGTCCATATGCAAGTGTACTTCCTCATACTTTCTTTTACAAAATTCCTCATTTTTCTTCCATTTTCTCTTCAGATGTTTTTGATTAAAATGCATTATACTGTATGTCCCAGTAGATAAACAACCAGCTCTGAAGTGGGTTACATACACTTTGTCACAACCCTACAAATATGCCAGAGATGGTCTGTACACAGTTTCTATTGAACAGGACTTAGAAAAATTTCCTGTATCTTTTGGCTGTGAGGGAGTTAGATCTCGTTCTTAGGAAACTATAAAAGGTTCGTTATTCTTTTTTTCTGAGACACAGACTTATAAAAAAAATCTAGTAAAGCTACACACAGAAGGAATTTGAAGATGCCTTTACATAGAGCTGCTCTGAGTTGATCTCGCAGGATCAGTAGTCATATTAGAAAGTTGTGCAGGGAAATGAATAGCAAGGTACAATACCACCAAAGTAGATTATCAAACTATATAAACAGCCTTTTGATAGCTACGAAGCATTGGGTAGCAACACAAAGGCAGTGGAACTACATGCAATAAAAAATAAGCAGTGGTCAGCCACAGTCACATTGGGAAATTTCATTCTAAGCAGTACTATGCATGCTGTGGTATCTGTAGGATAATGCAATTAACTCTTTAGAGCCTTGTTATTATTGGCCCCATGAAAAAGATTTCTAAGAGTACAGGATATAAGCAACTCCCAGAACTAGTTGGACAATATTCAAGAGTTGTTAAGCTATGGAACAAATAAGGGAACAAATAAGGCAAAGGAAAGAGGTAGCTGGTACTCTCTACCTCTGTGCCTGCACAAAGACACCTAGAAATCTGGTTTCACTCAATAAGTGATTAGTTCTCGTTCCTTTAGAATAACGGCTATAATAAAATCCACTATAGGAAATAATCCTTATCCTGTCATTTTGTATCCTCATTTGGAGTTAGAAAGGTCCTTTTGTTGGACTTGCTTTTTCTGTCTTATTTCCTTCTATTTTTGTTCCGCATGCCAGCCTATATACATGAATAAAATCCACATTA
This sequence comes from Odontophorus gujanensis, assembly GCA_013399175.1. Classification (NCBI taxonomy): domain Eukaryota; kingdom Metazoa; phylum Chordata; class Aves; order Galliformes; family Odontophoridae; genus Odontophorus; species Odontophorus gujanensis. Next base: position 95,097 of record VXAB01010394.1, on the reverse strand, counting down.
AGTATGCAAAGGTTAGTGCAGATGTAGTGGAGAACTTGCCACTAAATAATGCCATTTAGCTAATTAAGTTAGACTGCTAATAAAGCTAATGATAGAAACAATAGTTCTGGCAACAAGAGCTGAGAATCATGGAGGTGAATGTGACTGCTGCTTGGATCATATTCACCTTTTAATGTGCCATTTTGATGTTCAGAAAGCATGCACTGTTTGGTGGGGAAAAAAAAAAAAAAAGAGTTTCAGAGCTGGATAGATCAGTAATAACTGCAGAATCAGGGGATAAAAAAGACTGTTTAAGATTCCGGGTGTCTCTCATGCCAAACTCTGAGTCCTCTGGAGAGTTCAGAAGCTCACCGCCGGCGTCTTCTAGAAACGTGTCACCTTCAGTTGCTATTGATCTGTAGCTACCAACTGTTGTGCTGGAGATTCAGCTCACCAGCAACAAAGTACTGTCAGCACCAAGGATGTTGCATAACAGTGCACAGAGCTTTTTGATGACTGAAGTAAGGAAAGAAGGTCAGAAATTACTGAATGATAACACGCTTTTCTGTTATCCGTGAGAGTTTCACCATAGTGCAGTTGACAGAGGTGAAAGACTACTCCATAACACCGAGAAACAATCACAGAAGTTATCTTTTGTGTGTGTGTGTTTTTGTTTGCTTTAATACTGCAAAAAGGAGCTTTTCTCTCTTATGAAACTGAACCTGAACTGTTTTATTTAATTTTGTGAAAAATGTTTTCTTTTTAATGTATTGGAAAAACCTTTCAAAAAGCAGTCTTCCTGAAGTACAAAAATCAAAAGTGTTCCACAAGTTTTAGGAAAAAAAAAAAAAAAAGGAAAATAATCCGAGATAACTGTAACATTAAAAAAGTCAAAATCTGTGCAAAAAAGGAATTAATATTATGAAGACTGGATGCACACAAGTTGCCAAAATGCACTTTAGAAGTATGCTCCTTCTTGAATCTTACATACAAGAAAGTACTATTTTTGCTGTACTTGGAGGAAGTATACTGTACAGAACTATACAGACCACAGAATAGAGTCCAATTAAGACAGCTGGGCAGTGCTACTTTAAGGCTATTCACAACAATTTGCTCACCATTTCAGAAGCTGCACCTGTCACCAGCAGGTATTCTTTATAGTCTCTGAGATTATGTCAAAGATCTATTCAGACCACTGGTAGGAGAAACTTCTTTTTGAGACCATTATCTATCATACTCAAGCAGAAGAAATCCTTCGTGTTTGTTTCCTTGAGGAACCCCATAAAAATCCACACATCTTGAGGTGAGGGAGGTGATCTTCTCTCTCTACTCTGCCCTGGTGAGGTCTCACCTGGAGTACTGCATCCAGTTCTGGACTCTCCAGTACAAAAAAGGCAGGGATTTCCTAGAAAGAGTCCAACGGAGGGCTACAGAGATGATAAAGGTCCTGGAATATCTCTCTTGTGAGGGTAGGCTGAGAGACCTGGGTCTGTTCAGCTTTCAGAAAAGAAGACTCAGGGGGGATCTGATCCACGTCTATAAACATCTGAGGTACAGGAGGTAAAGGGATGAGGTTGGACCCTACTCAGCAGTATGTGATAACAGGACGAGGGGTAATGGTCACAAACTAATGTGGAAGTTCCACACACATGTTGTAGAAATTTCTTCACAGTGCAGTGAAAGAGCACTGGCACAGGCTGCCCAGAGAGGTGGTAGAGTCTCCTTCCCTGGAGACATTCAATATCTGCCTGGACGCCTACCTGTGCAACCTGGGCTAGGGAGCTGCTTTGGCAGGGAGGTTGGACTAGATATCTCTAGAGGTCTCTTCAAGTTTGTGATTTTGTGTGATTGTGTGGTCTCCAAGGTAAGAGTGGTATAGAGGGAAATGAAAAAATATTGATGTCAGGAGGGAACCATCACTGCATTGGTATAGTAAGTTGATGCATAGTTGATGCCCTTATAATTGCACTGTAATATATTATTGTGTCCAGTTCTAGGCTTCTCAGCTCGAGAAGAAACTTCTGGATAGAGTCTTGTGGAAGGCCACAAAGATGATTAAGTGCCTAGATCATCTCCCTTGTGAGGGTAGGCTGAGGGACCTGGGACTGTTCAGCATGGAGAAGACTGAGAGAGAATCTTATCAACACCTACAAATATCTAATGGGTGAGTCTCAAGTCTTAAGAGCCACCATGCTCTTTTTGGCGGTGTCCAGTGACAAGACAAAAGGCAATGGGCATGAACTGGAACACAGGAAGTTCCAGATGAACAAGACAAAAAACTTTGTTGCTTTGAGGGTGACAGGCTGCCCAGAGAGGTTGTGGAGTCTCTTTCTCTGAAGATACTAAAAACCCACCTGGATGCTTTCCTGTGCAACCTGCTCTAGGGAACCTGCTTTAGCAGGGGAGATGGACTTGGTGATCTCCAGAGATCCCTTACAACCCTTACGATTTCGTGACTCTGTGACATCATCCATCCACTGCAGACTTTTGAGAAGGCTGTATCCCATGGTCTTGATTCTCTTTTGTCTAAGTTTCTGCATTTATTTCCCATGTGTTTTCCCTCCACATTAAAAAAAATTACATTCAAATGAGAGAATATTAGGGTAGTAATTCTCTAATTGGTTAGAGTTACTGAAAGATAGTATTTTTCTTTCCTATCGGCCTTAATTTTGTCATCAGCAAATAATTTCCTTTTGCATGTACAATGTTTGTACTTACTTGTATTTCTGCTTTCCAACAAAAATGACTGGACAGAATTTATGATAATCTTAGGCTATTGGTATAAAATTAGTAAAGATTATTTTGACTTAAGAGTGTGCATTTACAGGAAAATGGAATGGGAGATAAATAAATATATGCTGTATATTTACAGCAATGGGGGAAACACTGAGCTATTTAGAAAACCTGAAAAGTTCTGCAGCTGCTGTGGAGGCAATGTTATCCAGGCTTTTAAAAAGATGTGCCCTTCAGACTGCTTTCAGTGTGTCCTATCATGTCTTTTTCCATCTTCTGCCTTATAACACTTTCTATGCCTTGTAAACTGATAGGAATTCATTTCTCAATGGTCATACACAGAGGTTAATAAGCTCCCAGCATCAGCTGACTTTGCACTCAAGAAGAAATACTCTACCCTCCATCCAGTTCAGAAACGTTACCTTCATATCCCCTTCCCTATTTTGGGAAATCATACTGACAGTAAGCCTTCTTCCACCTCAGTTCTTTTGGATACATGCAGTATCTATGCAGGCCATGCAAGCTGTTCCTTGTGCAAATTGCTGGTCAGCGTGATGTGACACTGAGTCAGACAGAGCCATTACATAGATCAGCCTACCTTTTTTTTTCTTCTGTCAAACCACAAAATAGGGCTTTGAGTGTTAAAAATAATTACTCATTAGACTGGTGTAGAACAAGGTAGCTATTACAATAAAGATAAGGTTTGTACGTGGAACAGCTTTAAACATTTGAAAACAAATCTCTATAAAATCTCCCATGCCTGTCCTTCCTTCTGACCTTGCTCTCAGTCCAGCAGCTTTCACTGTGGATTGCAGCAAACTCTCTCTGGCTCTCAGAAAGTCTCCTTTCTGTCACCTCCGTGTCTGTGCGCTTTGCTTTCTCACTGCTTCACACTCCAGCTGCAGGCTCCCTGCCTGCTCCACCCTGCACTTGCCAAAGGTTTTCCGGCAAAGCTTTTAAGCTTGTTCTCAGAAAACACAATCTCCCTCTCCCTTTAGAGGGTGCAAAATTCAGGAGAAAACAAAGCAGCAGCTTTTGACCTTGCTGTCCAGCGCAGCCTTTCACCAAACCACGCTGTGCACAGAAACTGTGAACAAACAAATAACTCAGGCTGTTTATCATGTCAGAGTGACAGGGTGGTGAACAGTAGAAAAGGCTGAAGGAATGTAAGAGATTATTGGAAGACAAGCAGCTAGTCATATGTGTATTTCTCCCACATTTCTGACTTTGTAAACTGTCATTCATTTATGTCGTGAGGAAGCAGAAAACTTGCTCTTCTTCCAGAAGAACAGACTGGGAAGATACAGAGGATTATTATTGCTCAGAAGGATTCCTTCTAAGGTGATAAAAGAACATAGTTATCTATACTGGAACAAACAGCAAGGTGTCTCTGCCTTGTAATATTAAAGCCAAAATATGACACTTCTATGACTTAAATTCCATTTTGTTATCCTTTGAAGATGTGCACAGGTTCTACTATAAAATAAATAGAGCTCTGCACCCAGAGTTGAGAATGTTAGAGGTTAAAAATACTCTTTACCTCTTGCTTCATCAGTGCCCTGCCACCTCTATGTATTTTCATATGTATGCAAGTTTATGCTGTAAAATGTGCCCAGCAAGATTTTGCTGTTGAAATGCTATGCATTGTATCTGATAAAATACTGAAATAAAATGGAATTATGAAAAGCTGTGAAATAAACCTTGGACAGTTTGTGGTGCTGTGCTAGGAGATGTACCTCACAGGAAACTGTGAAATCTGTAGCCTAAAGCATGGCACCACTCAATCTATGTGGAAAACTAATATGTATGATGCCTAAGTTTCAGTGAGCATATTCACATGATAAGGCTTTCTATCATTTGAACGTGCTGTATCAGAAGGGAAAGGATAAAAAGCACACTGTCACCAATTTGGAAAGAGGTCTGTAGCAGTCTGCTGGAGAGGAAGCAGCTAATAAATGTGAGAAAGGAAGATGTCCAAGGAGGTACAGCTTTCTGCAAAGAACAACTGGAAGAATCAAGACAACAGCTATAGATTTTTTTGCTATTGATATTTTCAATTGTAATCCTGAAAAGTGTTTAGACAGTAAATAATTTAAATTTTCAAATGTCCCCAACTTACCTTCTTATTTTCTTGCTCCTAGAAATTAAACAAATTTATTATTGCCTGAGCAATTAAATACTTTGAAGGATTTTTTTCACCTTTCCCTGTTTTTCCAAATTAGACTGTTCCTTAGACAGTCATGAAAGTCTCAAAAGAAATATTAATCCATATAATTTGTCCATCTGTTCCTCTTTCAACACAATTTTTTAAAAGTATTTCAGAATTTTTCTCTCATAGGTGCTAAGTTACAAATGACAGAAGTATTAAAAAAAAACAAAACAAAACAGTATCAAAATAAATGGGAATATAGGAAAAAAAAGAAAAACATAAACAAACTTCTTTCAAATCAACTGTTTTAAGAAATAGATGCATTTTTTGCATGTGTCTTCTTTTCTTGTTTGATTTCACAGAAAAACTGTAATATATCATGTTTAAACATTTTGGCTCTAGGCAAATGTTTCCCTATTTTTCAATCAACACCTAACATGTAAATATCTGTGGCAAAGACCATTCCCCTGGAGTGTCACAAGAGGCATTGCTAAGCAACATTTTCTGAGTTTGCAATGTTTTTGTTCAGAGTTCTTATTGTCATTTCCCTTCCTTTCTTTCTTTATGAACACCGAAGAAAGAGTCACTAAGGACCTCATTCCGCAAGTAGTAGGCATGCAGCTGTAAAAAGCCTTCAGATTTAAGATAGCCCATGCAGAAGATCATGAGGTTTTTTAAATAACTTTGAATCTGACATTCAGAAGCAGAATTCCATCTCGAAACCATGTATACAAGTCCAGACTATTTACATTCCAGATTACCACTTTCAGGCCCACGATTCCCAATCTCAGGGATAATCTGTAAAATAGGAAGCTACACTTGTCTGCATTTCTTCATGAAAGAAAGCATTAATTGCAGGAAGCATTGATTATAAAAGTTTATTATTTCAATCACAAACAGTGAGGTTGAATCAAGATTGAGAAATCATAAGCAAAATCTGGTCTGTCTAGTACACATCAGAAAAGTATGAATTTTTCCGCATTTTTTCCCTCCCTCTGTAGTTTCAGCTCTTTGTAAAAAAAAAAAATAAATCTGAACACATAGAGTAGATGGGTGCCCTAAAATTATCACAACAACCAACATAAATGCGTATACGTATGGTATGTTCTATAAGCTTGTAATTTTTTTTGCCAAAAAAATAAAAAGATACAAAAAAAAAATATTCCCTGCCATAACCTAAAAACACCAAATCAAATTTGTGGCATTTTCCTCAACAAATAAAATAAATAAGTTAATTTAAAAAGTACAGAGTGCTTTTCAAACAGTAATTTCAGAATATGAAACTTATCAGCTCCTCAAATCGTAACATATCTTCCTGTCTAGCTCTTCTATTGAGACCTGGATTTTGGGTTGGTGCCGATGTTACGTTACGATACGACAGCAGTTTCAAATTGGTTTACAACTGACCAGTAGCAGTCAGAAATGATAACATTCCAGATGTTATGACAAAATGCATCTCTGCAGACAAGGAAATCTTGGACTAGTATGAAACCTGCAGCTCCAAGGCAACCTTGACATAAATTTTCAGCAAACATATTCCTACCATTACTGGCTGTGCTATCCTATCAATTCAGTGTGATTATCTAGTCCAATACCAGGAATCCACATTTAATAGATGGTTCCAGCAGCAATCCTCTGACACAATCAGCTAAAGCTTGTTCTCACTATCTTCTTTACCCTCATCTTTATTGCTGTCTGCAAGAGTTTTCCAGTTACATAAACCAGTGTGTAAGGGCAGGCTTTTGCTTCATAAACTCCTGCTGTTTCTCAGCTGTTTATCAGTGCAATGGAGGATTTTCAATACAGCATGTAATTAACTGTTACTGAGGAACTAAAAACAGGAGCAAGAAGTGTTGTTGAAGTGTATCAGAGAAAAGTGCGATTTGTCAGGGTTCTTCCTTCCTACAGTTTTTAAATTGTACCATGTCTCTCCCACAAATGAGTTCATGAAAGACTACAGTGTTTTTCCTAGTGATCTCTGCTTATGGAAATGGAAATGCCTGGCTGACCTCCAGAAAAATAACACTACATATACCAAGGCAACACTGCAGATGTTTACAGGACACTTAAGCATGTGATGCATGGATAATTCAAGGACATCTCCTATGCATTCTTACATAAATATTCGTTTGTAATGAGTTAACAAAATCATTCTGGGCAGAAGTCAGATTTTGGGATGCATCTGCAACAAAGGTTTTACTCTGAGGTTTTACAGTCAGGGCTACTGTATTTGTTTGGTCTTTTCCATTGAGCACAGAAACCATTTTTGCAAGCACTGAAACTGGTGGAGATAGTCTGAGATATCCTGGTAGTGTCTTGAGCACTGAAAACACACCATAAGTTGAGGCCTAAGCCACTGACAATTTGACAACTACACAACTTCACTTAAGTACTATCAAGTATCTGTATATATTAGATGTCAATATTGTTATTGAACTAGCAAGTAGACTTGAAAGTATGACTGTATAATTACTAACCACAAATCTTGGTTTTAATTACACCAAACCTGCACAGATGCTGCTTTCTCTCTTCTTGTTTCCCAATTCAAATTCCCTTCTCTTGCTGTTACCTTTGTTTCAGCTTCATTCTTGGCTTTCTGACTACAACCCTTTTTTCTCAGTATACTCCCACAGCTATCTAGTGCTTCCTAAATAAACGTCTATCTCTACAGCTATGCTGCATAAAGCATTACTTTGCTACAAAAGAAGCCTATTGCAAGTGATCACTGTTTGATGCTCCCATGGACCATTTCCATTTCCCCAGCTCTCTTACGACTGGAAGCCCAGCTGTTTGCTTTTTTCACTTCTTTCATTAGAGTTCACACTTTCCCTCCAGATACCCTACTAGAGCAACTGTCTTCCTACACCAAAACCCTCTGGAGATGTAGAAACATTAGTGATCATGTTAGAAGTACTAATGTGCAGAAACTTACCCAGTATTGCATTTGCTGTCTCTTGAGCTCAGCACAAAGAGCAGTCAGCCTCACAGTGCTCCTCAGTCTGAAAATAAAAGAGAGTGGATGAATTAAGAAAAGTTCTGTACAACTGTGGGAATGCATTTGTTTCTTCCTTACAAACACATTTACCACACTTACAAGGCAAGCATCCAAATCCAGCAGAGTTCTGCTGATGAAGCACCTGTTCCTGTGGGGCCGTGGTTACTGTTTCTTTGCTAAGAAGCCCCACAGGATTTGCTTTATTCCCACTCTCTCCATCTTGTCTCTCATAACTAGATAAATAATTTGTCCCTTCTTTACCTAAGAAAGCAAAGTCTCTTGATTTTATGAATGTGTTTGAAATAAACATGCTAGTATTATTATTTTAATTGCTGTTACTACTCTGAGATTTGTACCCACCAGCCTCAAATGAGACCATAGATCCATCAACCTTGTCACCACAGTTTAGTTGGGGGGGGCGGGCTCAGTCCTGACAGTACTCAGTTTAAATAAACAAGACATCTAAAAGGTAAAAAGAAGTGCCATTTAAACACTTCATTGCTAAGTGTAAGTTGCTGAAATAGAAAAAGCATCATCTGACTGGCATCCTCCTTCCCTTAGCTTCATTCCTGCAGCTGTTTGCAACTTTTCTTGCCAGGCAGTAATGCACTGGATGCAGTATTGTTTTTAATTACCTCAGTCACCATTCTAATACTATCCCTATTCCCACATCATGTATTAATGTAAAAGTAAGCTTACTGTTGAATGAAAGTGATGTCAACATTCATAATATATGGTTACTTTAATTATAATGGAGTTAGAAAATAAAACTTCTTTTTAGTCAGTATTATCTTGTGAAAGACTTTATCTGCAGCTAGTTAACTTGACAGCTTTACTGTAACTTTGTTATAATTAAATTTCTGTACCATGTAACTGTCTTGTTTGATTTTATTTCATAGTACAGTTTTTAATTCTTTTAATTAACATTATAACCTCATTAACCAATGGTATGTTTTTAATGCAGCTCATTTGTAAAACAGATATTAAGTTACATCCTAATGGACCCATTGCACTCAAGTTCTGTACGAACTGCACTCTTGCCTGACCCATGACTGAAATTAAACACAGCCTTAGATATTTAAATTCTTGCTAAATAATGTGAAACTATGAGAAGCAAGAGTGGGATGACACACAACATTTTGAAGTCCATCTTGGCAAAACAGGTAGGGAGCTGTAAGATGTGAAGCTGTTTCTAGTCTAGATCAAAAAATAAAACCAAAACAAAACAGCTTCAGTTAAGGCAAGTAATAACACTTCTTGTAGCAATTTGTTATCTACACTTAGAGCTCTTAAAAAAAAAAAAAAAAAAAGCCTCACGAGGATGCCCATAAAGAGGCAGAGCTGAAAAAAAGGGATAAAAGAACCTGAACAATCCATCATCTATTGATGGAAGAAGGTTTTGTTAATTATTACCACTCACTGCATCTAAGGCTGGTAACAGAAACTACCTTGTAATGACAAATTGTCAGTATAAGAAGGTAGTCCTAACATGATTCTCTTTGAAGTCCTTCTAAAGATACTGCTTTGTACCATATGTCCCCTGCAATTGTTTGATGAGTTATTCCAAAGAATACATCACTTAGGAAGTAACAACCAGTATAAGGTAATGAAAATCTGTGACAGCAAAGTAAAGGCAACCTTTTCAAGATAAATGAATGCTAGTAAGTAGGCAATAATACTTTTAATACTTTTTGCTTTTTCCAAGGAAAAAATATATTTGATAATGGCATATGCTATTGTATATTTACAACATTTGGCAATCAAACTATAAAGGGAGTAATTGTAACAATTTCTATTTGCTTTTTTCAGCTGGGTTTTTGAAATATTTTTTACAAATTACTTAGCATGATTTAGATTATATTAAGCACAAACAACTTAAAGTGGTTATTTAACTATTCACAGGTCACAACAACATGCAAATTATGCCCTTATTTTCTTTATGGCAATTTTACACAATATTTTGTCACCTTAATTGAACAAACCAAAGATTCACAACAACAGCGGATGTTAGTTTAATTTCTTCAAATGGTTATGATTAAATTAACAGCCTTAGGGAAGCCAAGCATTTTGCTGTGACAGTGTACTAGGCTTTCTAGTGTCCCAAAAGCAAGAGTGTATTCATAAATACTTCTTTATTATTATTATTGTTTTAAAAGGCAATTACTATGGCAACTATTTATCTTCGTGCTTTCATTTTGCTTGTCAAAATCTTTGTAGAAGAGATATTGCAGACATGCAGTACTTAAAAATATCCTCTAGATGACACTGTTTACTGCATTTAGAAACTATGCAGTTCATGAGAAATAGCTGCAAATTGAACCAATTACATTTGACAACCATTGTTTGAGCCTAAACCTGCTCTCTTGACGTCAGTGGACAAGATTTCAGCAGTTTCAGTGAAAATAAGAGGAGATCCTATTTTTATCTGTTAAACTAAACAACAGTTTTGTATTTTCAACAGAAAAGGCTGCAGTTTAAAATACAATAGTTTTCATTGTATTCTGAGCTCTAAAATGTACCATAGGAATGCTTTCTAACCACTAAGACCCCTTCACACACACACACACACAAACACACTCTTTATTATTCTGGATGACTTTGTTTAAAAATGACACTGTATAAATATTAATCCTTTTTTCCAACTATTCTTTGTTCTGTAATCTACATTCAATGTAGCACAGTAAATTTGAGTTCATTAGATCAGTTACTGCTATTTAGATGTAAATGTCTTCGAGAAGAATTAATTACTCTCTAATTCTGATTTCTTTAAGTCAAGATAATGAAGACATTTTCTGACATTTCTCTGATTGGGGGGGTTGGGGGGAAACAACCAACTGGAAACTCCCCTTGTGCTTTTGTATGAAACAGTTCATAGTAGATAAAACTTGGAAAGTAATTGATCTTCAGTTAGTAAATTAGGTTATATTTCATTCCAGAAAGTGATTTAGTGGCTGAAATGTTTAAGATGCCTACAGAGGCATTTTGGTTGCCTCTAGAACCAATGGGAAAAGTTAAACATTTCAGAGTGGTCTCTTTAAAAAATGAATTACAGACTATGCTTTAGACCAGACGGAGAAGGAGAAGAAGGTGATTTATCAACAACCACATGTACAGCATGTAGTGGTATGTGATGAAGTAATGTTTAGAACACCTATTCAGTTTTCACCTTAAGATTTATATAAAGAATGTGAGCAATTGTTAGTAGCCATGCTTTTTTAATTACCTGTTACAAACCTCTTAGAAGTGGTAAATGAACTACTAAGAACACTTCAACCACAAGCTGGAAATCTCTGACAGTTTTCTACGGGAAGAGGAAAGATGAGAGGCTTTTTTCCTCTTGTTCTTGAATGACTCAAGCACACACCACTCTCCCCATTACAAGAGTATTCATGGAGGGTTATGTTTACTGACATTCCTCACGATTTTCTTCAACGACTGTTTCATGCACAGGACATAAGCAGCTCATGGAGTAGAGAATCAAATAATAATAAGAAAAAAAAACCAAACATCTCATTTGTAAATTCTGATAGGGCTTAAAATGTACGTATTGGCTTTTATTGGAGCCACAAAAACAGAAAGGCAGTTTCTCAAAAATTTCACCAATGTGAACTGAAACAAGCTGTTGAGAAACTTCCGCCACTGTTTGATGACATTAAGGTCAGGCTTTCAGGACTACATTCTGAGGTGGATTCTTCTTCCATCTTACTTCAGGTAATCAAGATGATTTTAGATGAAGCCTTGGGGTTTGATTGTGTTTTTTCTTTGTTTCGTTGTGTTCTGTTTTGTTCTGACTACGTAACTTCTCAGTGGTTTTACAGATTTAAGTAAGATCAACTTCTTGCTAAGATGAGCAACTTCAGTGTAAATGAGAAAAAAGAATTTGTTACAGGATACTTTATGTCAGAGCTGTCTTAAGCTACACGGATCACAGACAATCATCTGTAATGCGATTTATGAAAATCAGCATCATATCATATTTTCGAGGAGAATCTTAGTTTTCAACATTACTTCAACCTAATACAGCTAAGACACGCAGGTTCTGCTCTTGAGATGATTTCCAGGTGTCAAAGAACATCTGAGATTTAAGAACTTCCCTATTTTTAGGAAAACTGAAACATCTTCTGAAAGAGAACCAGAGAGGTCTGATTAGAAGCTTAGCTCAATTTAATCAAAAATAAAAGAAAGAGAGAGATTAATCTTCAGTCACAGACTGTCACTTGAAAACAATGCCGAGCTTTGGCAAAAGCTTTGGCTTTTTCTTTACGACATTTGACATTAAATGCTTCTAAGTGACTGATGAGACTAACCGAGGAATACCTGGGTGGCTGACCAACAGAAGAAGGGAAAGACATCAACTGATAACAACATGCACAACATCAGACCAAACTGGATAACAAACATTTTACCAATGGAATGGAGCATTTCAGTCATGTTCAAAGACTTAGATTGAAGGCCAAATCCTTCCTGGGGAAGAGAACTGAAGCCTTGCAACATCTTTGGTTCCCTCACAGTAGCACAGGCATGTGTACAGTGAAAAAAATATTTCTATGGCTAGCAAAGACAGTCTCTTCATTCACTTAGATGTAATTATGTTAATAATATTTTCACGGTTCAAAATAGTAATACTGTCAAAAATGAAGAAAAAGTTATTGTACTGAATACAACTGATTACCCTCACTATAGTCCTCTTGCATTTGTGTTATAAGAGAAAAAATCCTCCTCAGTAAGATTCCCTATATTTCTCAGACAAGAATAAGGTGAGCAGTAATGTAAGTTAAGCAATAGCTGGACTTTGGCCTTGAAATGATTGGTGTTCATCCAGATGTGTATGAAGTGTACTAAACTGCACAGTTGAAAAAAAGAATAACTTGGTAATAATTACTCCTCACTAGTGTGACAATAGCATAGGCAGGGTGGATCTAGTACTTACAGTGACTGGCATATTCTATAACGTCTGAAAGTAAAAGATCTTCCCAATTACAGATATGAGATAAAGTTATCATTTTTTTTTTTTTTAATACTCATGTACTCCTTTTCTAGCATCACATACATTAAACTATGGCTTTTACTCCCAACAAAACATGTTGGTTTATTTTTTGTTACATACATGCACTGTCTTTGGTGACAAATAGTCACATAAATGACTATTTACACAGAAAAAGAATGTTTAAATAGGACTCTGAGTAAACTTGAGTTACTGATTTCCAAAATGTCCTGTCTTGGAAACAAGTATCCTCTCCTCATCACAGGACTGAGGTTTGCAGGCATGAATATAAACTAGACAGGCAGAAGACCTTCAGTCTATCCAAGATTTAGAAAGATAAGGGGGAAAGACAGAGATATGAAAAGGAATCTAAACACTGATCCCTGTAAATACATCTGAAAATAACAACTTTCTGGCATATGTCAGATCAAGCTTTGCCGGGAAAAAACGTCCAAACAAACAAACAAAATAACGACAATTCCAAGCAACTCATAATACTGTTATTTGGGGGGATTTTTTTTCTGATTCTAAGGTGTCTTCCCCAGGAAGATGCATTTTGCTTGCTCTGTCAGTAGCTGGGCAGAGTGAGATCTGTTAGGCTTTGTTCAGGACCGCTGTGGCACCTTCGTACCTTTGCCAGGACTGAAAGCAATCTAATCTACCTGTCTAGACAAGGCTTTTCTCTGGTCTGATCCTCCTCTTTGGTGTTGCTTGTGACATCCAGAAATTTGACAAGGAAAGCAATTATTGATCAGTCTGAGGTGTGTTTTGCTGTGATAATTGTCTAAGCATAGCTGAGCGATGCCCCTATAGATAGCTGCTTACTTATTTCCTGAGGCATGTCGTCCTTAGAGAGACAGAAAACACTGATAAGGAAGAGGACAAAATGACTAACTTTGATGGGGTTGGTGTTGAAATATCTGCTGCCTGTCAACATGGGAGGGAGAAGAAGTGATTTATTAGTAGTAAGAAATGAAAAACAATGAAACTCTCTTATTCTTCTCCCAAACTATTTTTTGACTGTGACCACTCAGTAAGTTCCCATCAGTAGTGCCCCATTATCTGCATAATTTTACTTGCTGTATTATAACTTGCCACATACTTGATAAAACATAATTTACTTGAAGGCTTTGAGAAACTTCTACCACTATGAAATCTGACCAAGAAAAAAACTGAATGCAACAATGAATATGAAGAAAACTAATTGTAGATTTAAAGTGGATTTCAGTCTTTTAGATTTGTTTTCTCTTGTCCAAAATCTGAATATTTTCAGGACATCAAACAGTAGGGAAATAAATGGGAAGATATATGGCGATGCCTAACCTATTCCCTGAAAGTATGTCAAGCACAGACCTGTAATTTCCCCTGTTTTAATGAGAGCAATTCCACTGGGATTAATCCTTTCATTCAGGCTCAGCACTGCATGGGCACTCTGTTCAATCCTGGCTTCCACATCAAGAGGAGCTCTGAGAGGAATTAGCCTCCAGAAAGCCAAAACTACATCAAAGTGCTTCCCCAGAACATGGTGGCATGTACAGAGAGAGGGTAGTGCTGCCAAAAGGAGGAAGAAACACACCTTCTCTTTTATGGATCTCAAGCCCTGAAGAACAAACATTCTTTGAGAATCACAGCAATGCCACTGGGACGCAGAGGGGATGCAGTTCAGGAATCTGCCCTCTTCCCTTCCACGTATATGGAAAAAATAATCTGCAGCTGTTGCAGTATTTCCACCAGTGGAACACAACACAAGAGATAAAACCTCAATGTCATAAATTCCTTGCTTTAACTGTAATGTTAAGAAAAGTGTTAGAATCAAGAATACATCACAACAGTACAGTACTTTTAACAGAAGCTTGTCATATGCCTGCCCATCTGAAATCTAAAAAATGAAGCTATGACAGTGTGACACAAGTATTTCCCCAGAGGAGTCAAAGCTTCATCAAGCTTCACTACCTTAGTCACCTTGTGCAAATGGTGAGGCACGACCAAAAAACACAAGATGTTTAGGTTCAAATTCAGATGCAAAGATGTCAGTCTCAGTAATGCAAGACAGCATGAGTAGATATATTGATTTAAATTGAACATATTCTATTTGCAGTTGATACAAGCAAAGAACAGGTCAGAAGTTGAAAGTGGAAAAACAAAGTAATAGCTTGAAGGAGGCCTCATTCCACATTTTGGATCTCAGTCTGATCCTTGCAATGTTGCATCAGCATTACTCCATCAGTCAGACTTATATTACCCTTTTGGTGGAAATGAGAACAATTTAGTAAAGCTCTCTTCAGCCATTGTTTTGCTTGAAAACAAAACATTATAACCCTTTTCTTTTCCTGCCTTTTTTCCTTCCCCGTTTCCAAATAATAAAACATCATTAAGACATCAGGTTATTTGTAGGTCTTGGAATTCTTTCACCTTACACAAAAGCACACACTGGTTTGAATCTGCTTCTGTGTTCTGATTCATCAGCTACTTTCATCGTAAAAAAATAATATGAGAGTAACAAAGAATAAAACATTTTTTTTCTTTATGTGCCATGTGCAATTACATCTTGTTTAAGTGGCCCAATAATTGCATTTTAAATGGCACTTGTTTATTATTCTCTTTTTGCCATTTCCAAATTGATTTTTATTGTTTCACTAAATAGTTACTAAAGCTTTGTGAGGAGGAAAAAAAATCAACGCACTTTCAAGCAAACAATTCAAGTCTGTATGTTAATCTGTACCTTTAAATAAGCAGCAATAATTAATGGGAGTTCGGCACCTTGCTGTATTGTACAGTGACAGGGATTAAACACTGGCACTGTAAAATGCCAGTTTTCTGCTTGTGCGTTTGCAGACCCTTCAGAGACATGAAATGACATTTGCAATCTTTGTCAGTCAAAAAAAAAATGGCAAATTCAGTTAAATTTAGTTCTGCCATTCAAATGGAATAAAGGTCGTCACCTGCCCCTTTTGTGATTTGATTATCCAGGAACTGAGTTTATTTTCCACAAGGATAGTCCATTAAAAGGCCCCGATTCTGTAACTATTTCCAACATCTCAGAAGCTCAAGTAGCTTCAATTATTCATTATTAACTGACTTTGCTATTGTTGTTAAAAAGTACACATTATACAGTCATAAATTGCTTAAGTGTTTTTCTTTTCCAAGAGCTCTAACAATAATTCTGCAAAACAATTAAAACACAGTTTTAAATGACAGAAATGAATACATTAAGTAAGTATCAAGCACACTCAGTTAACTGGCCTTCTGAAAGACTGTACTTGCACACGGTTTACATTACAGAAAACATTTTCACTAACTTCATTTGATCTACTCACGTAAGTAAAGACTCAGTGTCCAATCCCTATGCCTGGGAAGAGGAAGAAACTCCAAGCAAGCTCCAAAAATCCATTCAGATGTATACAGTCTGGCTAAAAGATGCATACCTGTAAGGAGAAACGTGTCTGCAAGAATGTAAAGAAAACAGGCTCAATGGTTCTCTCTGTATGCTCATATTTGCGACATTCTCCTCTTTTGCCTTTATAAAATTCCTAAAGTTTTGGAGGTTAGCAGTAAAGAAGAAGATACATATCACTTTTTGGTATTGGTACTTCGTGTAAGAACTGAATTTCCCAAGGTTACCATGAGACCAGATTGTGGCAGAAGCCTGAGTCAAAGACAGAGAAATGCCAGTGCAGGAAAAAAAACAACAAACGCCTGCCATATGAAGGTGAACTACTTCACGGATTAAATATTGTCTGTAACATGGGGAAATCTCACATCTCACCTGCCACGCCGGACTCCAATCCTCTTGTCTTTTAGAAGACAGTTCAAGGAACAACAACATCAGGAGCACGCTGAATGATCACTGCAGGACCGGCAATTTGGCCTTGAATAATTCCTATTCAAGACGGGACCAAAGCTGTACTGGAGTGTGATTTAAGCAACGTTTAAAAAACACGGCTTCCTGGGATAATAGTAAGGATTGCTAAATAGCTAGCACGTAACCTGCTATTTGAACACGCACAAAAGTTGTTTATAATGCATTTTCTCATTATGCCGGACTGAAGGAAACATGCTATAGGTGTGCTGTAGGTCAGGTTCCAGTGTTGCAGTGTGATGGCATGATGCTAAGAGCTTGCTCATTAGAATATGAATCAGCTCTCCACAGAAAGTGGTAGAACTGCAGGAGAGGAAAAAAGCCATTTTGCTTTAATAATAACAGACTGTAAGAGGTAATCCCAGGTACAAAATGATCAAGTGACCAGAGCCAGTTCAGCGAAGAATGATAGTATTTTATGCTCAACACTTCAAGATTAAAGTCTTTAGTTAGCTAAGCATAATGTGAATCAGTTTCATTTATAATGTATTGTGTGAGCCTGTAGCCAGTATGATACAATGTAAGCAATTCCATTTAGTGCAATTTGACTATAGCTAGTACAGAATAATTGGAGTCAGTTTCTAGCATGCTAGAATTTGAGTCAAATGTGATATGGAAAAGAATTTGATACATAATAATATGGAGGCGAAGATAACACGCAATGATGTGGATGAATAGTTAATACGCTGTAATACAAAAGTCATTCTAATAGGTTATGATATGATTAGGAGACCAGTGTTCCTAAATGCAGACAAAGGCCTAACGCATCATGGTAGAGAAAGAAGGGCATTAAGGCACAGTATAAATAACAGTACATGGCTGCATTTGTCCGAACACCACATACCAGAGTTTTCCCAAATGTAAGATCAACCAAATAAGCATTTACTGGAGGATAAAACACGGCTACTCAAGTGAACATGGGATATGTTGTACAGCAGTCCCTCAAATTTCAGAGGCTGCGTAACGCTGTGCTCTGTGATTCTGATTCCTGCTCAAGGACTCGGGCTTCTATTAATTTTCTTCCAATATTATTAGAAGTAGTCATGACAGTTCTAGCCCCCTTGGTACTCTGAGACACAATTTTACAATCTGCTGTGCAAACACTGTAGTCTGAAGCACGCTGCCTTTTCCAAGAGGTTAACAATGCATGATTAGTTAAAGAACTACAGCATTTTAAAGCAAGCACATAAACATTAACATGGCAGAACTTCAAGTAAACACCTTCGGCTTTCTAATGTAGCTTCAGAAAACAGCAGAAATGTTCTATTCTGATTTGTGCCCATTCAGAGCTTGAGTCCAACCGTGATTAGTTCTCTGAAATGTTAGGTTTTTGCCTTCCTAACACAGGCTAACCCCACGTACATGAGAAGAGCTCATTTATGAGCGTGTGGTAATCAGTTCTGACTACAAGTTAAAGTCATCCTTGAGCAAACAGAAAACTATTCAGCTTAGCAATAAAGTTAAATAATTATTACCAGGCTATGTGATGTGACTACAATGTGACATTGAAATAGCTATGGTGTGATTAGAATAAGAATGTTATATGTCTGTGATGTTACTTGAATGAGGCTATAAAACGTCTGTGATGCCATACTGCTGTGATATGACTAGTGTCAGAAAAAATGTGTGCATTATTAATGCATACATAAACACGCCATATTTCAGAAGCAGACTGCATTACACAGAAAGCTCGCAGTCCTAATTATCTTCTTTATTAATGGCTGTTCTGCTTTGTATTTTAGAAGAGGAAAGGATCACATACTTGATTCATTCACAGAATTCTTTTTTCTAAGTGGTTTGGCAGGGAGGTTGCTCCTTTGTGTCACTTGCTTGACTTTCAATGCTGGGGCTCTAGCCATCCTTCCTGTATTACATAATGAACATTTTTCTTAAACTATTATTAGATTCAGTTCCGTTTGCTACCATTACTTGATGTCATCAAAACCAGGATCAATTTTTTTCTCTCTGTCTGTAATAGAAGTCTTTCAGACTCAAATACAAAGCACTGCAAAACTAAGACTGCTTAATCTTTACACACCACGCAACAACGGGATTGCAATGTTCACATACAGAGTGTATTAACAGTTTGTATCACTTCCAAGGGAACGTACCACAGTAACAGCACTACGTGCCACACAAAACCAAGCCATGCAAATTACTGACCTCTAGCAGACATGAGGAGCTTCCACCACTGCCTAACACTGTGCCGTATGTGTGTGTATATATATAGGAATCTGAAGGCAGGAGCCTGCATGTGAAAATGTAAAATCTTCTAAAATCTTCGAGGCAGTAACTTGGATCTCTTGCTGGCCAACGCCATCAACTGAAACAGCAGACGCTTTTTAGTTACTATATCGCACATGGAAGAAGATAAATACTGATGTTTTCTTTTTCTATGCACATATATTTGAAAAGCTTAAACAGAAACAGCAGCCAGTGTGCCCATGTATTTGGGCATACTAAATTGGATAGGTACTGCGTGATACGGCTTGTAAGTTCAAGCTGAGGAAAGCTAGCAATAAAAGCACAATCAAATGAAGGTTCATTCATGCTTCAGAAAACGTTTAAAAATGCACTACGTATAACACT
This sequence comes from Odontophorus gujanensis, assembly GCA_013399175.1. NCBI lineage: Eukaryota > Metazoa > Chordata > Aves > Galliformes > Odontophoridae > Odontophorus > Odontophorus gujanensis. The sequence continues at coordinate 75,809 of VXAB01010394.1, read as the reverse complement.
CTATATATAATGCACTATAATCATCCTCTTGTCACACTTTTGAGGTCAGTCGTATCATAACACATCGGCATTTTATTACACCGTCTTCCAGGCATGTGATGCTGCTTTGTGGCTAGCTGGATAATTTACCTGTGTCATTTACAGGGAAGGCGAAATGATCACTTTCATTATTTATCAGACCACAGAGAAGTGTTTTCCAGCTGATGTTTAAGCAGACAAAAACAACCAGCAAAACAGTTCTCCCCTCCCTTCGGCTGACCCTTCGGGAAGGGGAAGGAGAAAGGTGTACAGGCGCAAATGGGAGCCGAGACGTGGCTGGAGTCTGAGCAGCGTGAATTATAGATGAAAAGGCATGTATTAAATATAAAGCCGAACCACGCAGCGGCGGGGCCGGGGCAGGCCGCGGAGAGCGCGCAGCCACATTCACCCCTCCACTCCCAACTTCAAATAAAAGCCCTGATATTTCCCCATTTTTCCGCCCCAACCCCCTCANGGTTTTAATTATTTCTTTTTTAATGTGGGCAACTATCACCCCAGAGATAAGAAGGGGGAGAGAAGCACCGCCAGACCAACTCTGTCATTTCCAGTAAGAAGTTGCAGACTTGATGTAGCTGTCTCTGCCGTGGTGGAGAGAGAGGGATGGGAATTGTGTGCAGTGCAGAGTGGAACATACTCCCCATCTAAAGAAGTGCACCGGATTTTTGCTTGCTGCTTGTTTGCGCTGTTGCGTGCGCGTTAAGCACCCGAAGGATCGCCGCTTAATAGAAATGAAACGTGGAGAGGATGACTAACGACGGAACTGTGAATTTGTTCCCTGGAGTTGCTAATTTGCCAACCCGAAGCAACACATTTCTCAAGGAGGAAGCGTTTGGCTGCTGCTGATTTCTCCAAAACTGGTGGTTTACCAGATGCATTGTGCTGTATCTGCTGGAACAGATCATTGCTTAGCTGCAGCAGATCGTCAAAGGTAGACAACCAACGTAAGTGCAAAGTTACCCATATGCCGTGATGCATTTCATTAAAAAAAAAAAAAAAATACTAATCAGAGCCAACACGCAGTGTATTTATCTCGGGAAAGGATCAGTATTTTGGATTCAGGTGGTGCTGATGGCAAAGGCTCACCTACTCCCTGTCTCTGCATCCCTACCTGCATCACTCTGCTGGAAGTAATCACGGGCAGCAGCTCCCGTACTGCTTAATGCAGATGAGCTTAACGCTGAGGGTGCCCGGTTCCCCCAAACTGCAGGTGCTGCTGGAGCCTTGCACCCGGGTGATTTGCAGCTAGCAGAGCATGCAAACACAAGTTCTTCTGTCGCTTTTTTTTTTTTTTTTTTACCTGCATTAT
>VXAB01010394.1:22639-74287 GCA_013399175.1 Odontophorus gujanensis | reverse complement strand
ACCGTGTTTTAAAACAAGCAAATAAAGTTTAAGGTTATTAAACAGAAAGGGAAGTATCCGACGTCTGGAGAGGGTACGCAGGGCTGAGAGTGTAAGAAACTGTAAGTCCTGTTATTGTCTCATCAGTTAATAGGGATGTGAAGTCGCCAGTGACGACTGCTGCAGCAGCAGCATGTCCGGGTGGTTATTTCCCAGTACAATCACAGTAGTGGGGGATGCAAGGCACAGGGAGCAGAGAGAAATCTGGTTAGCAAGAGCTGAAAAATACGTATGGAAGGAAGCAAACAGCAAATGACATTTGGCAGCTGCCATAGCAGTTAGAATCCAGCAGAAGTACAGGAAGATTTTTACTTGCACCAAATGACTGGGTGGAGGAGGGTAGAGGGGAAACGCACGTTATGGATTACACGGTGTGCCAAGAAATTATTCAGAAAGTACGTGTTGAAACTGCAGCTACCCTTAATCCTGCAAGTAGTTATTTCTCTTCTCGCTCTCTGCAAACGCAGCCAATGGGATATTGGTGCATTTGTCCGGAGGGATTGCTTGTAAAGGGGAGCAGTAGGAGAGCATACTGCTGCAAGCGTGCCTTGCAAAAACAAGTAGTAGTTGGAAATTGTGGATTTGTCATACCTTAAAAACCAATAATTCTGTTCTGTGTGGTTGTGTTGACAGTGCTGTCTCCAAATAAGAAATGAGATGTAATGCATCCTGCAGTCCATGCATGCCTCCTCTTGCAAATCGCGCATCATTTCTGTGTGGAAACCTTTAAGTCCTAAAATCCAGGAAAAGAGAATAAAAACATTATCATGGACCTGAGGGAATTTTACTTGTTGGCTGCTTTGATTGCCTGTTTAAGGCTGGATTCTGCTGTAGCTCAAGAACTTATTTACACTATTAGAGAGGAGCTGCCTGAAAACGTCCCCATAGGAAACATACCAAAGGATCTGAACATTTCTCACATCAATGCTGCCACGGGGACCAGTGCCAGCCTTGTGTACAGGCTGGTGTCCAAAGCAGGGGATGCCCCTCTGGTCAAAGTGTCCAGTACCACCGGGGAGATCTTTACGACATCGAACAGAATAGACAGAGAAAAACTCTGTGCTGGTGCTTCCTATGCAGAAGAAAACGAGTGCTTCTTTGAACTTGAAGTGGTGATTCTCCCCAATGACTTCTTTAGGCTGATCAAGATAAAAATAATTGTGAAGGATACTAATGACAATGCACCTATGTTTCCATCCCCTGTCATCAATATCTCCATACCAGAAAACACTCTGATCAACAGTCGCTTTCCAATCCCATCAGCAACAGATCCTGATACAGGTTTCAACGGTGTACAGCACTACGAGTTGTTGAATGGACAGAGTGTCTTTGGCCTGGATATCGTAGAAACTCCAGAGGGAGAGAAATGGCCTCAACTGATTGTGCAGCAGAACTTGGATAGAGAGCAAAAGGACACCTATGTGATGAAAATCAAGGTGGAGGATGGAGGTACCCCGCAGAAATCCAGCACAGCTATCCTGCAAGTCACAGTAAGTGATGTCAATGATAACAGGCCAGTTTTTAAAGAGAGTCAAGTAGAGGTTCATATACCAGAGAATGCGCCTGTAGGCACTTCTGTAATTCAGCTTCATGCTACAGATGCAGATATAGGAAGCAATGCAGAAATCAGATATATTTTTGGTGCCCAAGTTGCCCCTGCAACCAAAAGATTTTTTGCTTTAAACAACACCACAGGGCTGATCACGGTTCAGAGGTCCTTAGATCGGGAAGAGACTGCTGTTCACAAAGTGACAGTGCTGGCTAGTGATGGTAGCTCTACACCAGCTCGGGCAACTGTGACCATAAATGTCACTGATGTAAACGATAACCCTCCGAACATAGACCTCAGGTACATAATAAGTCCCATCAATGGCACAGTGTACTTATCTGAGAAAGATCCTGTCAATACAAAGATTGCCCTAATTACGGTTTCAGATAAGGACACTGATGTGAATGGCAAAGTGATCTGTTTCATTGAGAGAGAGGTTCCCTTCCACCTGAAGGCAGTTTACGACAACCAGTATTTGTTAGAGACCTCCTCCTTGTTGGACTATGAGGGCACCAAAGAATTCAGCTTTAAAATTGTTGCTTCTGATTCTGGCAAGCCCAGTTTGAACCAGACTGCCCTGGTAAGAGTTAAGCTGGAGGATGAAAATGACAACCCTCCGATTTTCAGCCAACCTGTAATTGAGCTGTCAGTTTCTGAAAACAACCGTCGTGGTCTATACTTAACAACTATTAGTGCCACAGATGAAGACAGTGGGAAAAATGCAGACATTGTTTATCAGCTTGGCCCTAATGCCTCCTTTTTCGATCTGGATCGAAAGACAGGAGTTTTGACAGCCTCCAGAGTTTTTGACAGAGAAGAACAGGAGCGTTTCATTTTCACTGTTACAGCTCGAGACAATGGCACCCCTCCCTTGCAGAGTCAAGCAGCTGTAATTGTTACTGTGTTGGATGAAAATGACAACAGTCCCAAATTTACTCATAATCACTTCCAGTTTTTTGTATCGGAGAACCTACCAAAGTACAGCACTGTGGGGGTGATCACGGTGACTGATGCAGATGCCGGGGAAAACAAAGCGGTGACCCTCTCCATCCTCAATGACAATGACAACTTTGTGCTGGACCCCTTCTCTGGAGTTATAAAGTCCAATGTTTCTTTTGATCGAGAACAGCAGAGCTCCTACACCTTTGATGTGAAGGCAGTTGATGGAGGACAACCTCCTCGCTCTTCTACAGCAAAAGTGACCATAAACGTCATGGATGTTAATGATAACAGTCCTGTTGTCATCTACCCACCTTCTAATACTTCTTTTAAGCTAGTTCCACTCTCAGCAATTCCAGGATCAGTGGTAGCAGAAGTGTTTGCAGTAGATATTGACACCGGAATGAACGCTGAACTGAAGTATACAATAGTGAGTGGAAATAACAAAGGTTTGTTTCGGATTGATCCAGTGACAGGTAACATCACTCTGGAAGAAAAACCAACTCCTAATGATGTGGGCCTGCATCGCTTAGTTGTCAACATAAGTGATTTGGGTTATCCCAAATCTTTGCATACTCTTGTGCTTGTTTTTTTGTATGTAAATGATACTGCTGGAAATGCCTCTTATATTTATGACTTGATACGCAGGACTATGGAAACACCTTTGGATCGGAACATAGGAGACAGTAGCCAACCCTACCAAAACGAGGACTATCTCACAATCATGATTGCTATTGTAGCAGGTGCCATGGTTGTCATAGTGGTGATATTTGTCACTGTTCTCGTTCGCTGCCGGCATGCGTCCAGATTCAAAGCTGCCCAGAGGAGCAAGCAAGGTGCTGAATGGATGTCTCCTAATCAGGAGAACAAGCAAAACAAGAAAAAGAAAAGGAAGAAAAGGAAATCTCCGAAGAGTTCTCTTTTGAACTTTGTGACCATTGAGGAGTCCAAACCTGATGATGCAGTTCACGAACCCATCAATGGGACAATAAGCCTTCCAGCAGAGCTGGAGGAGCAAAGTATAGGAAGATTTGATTGGGGCACAGCACCACCAACAACGTTTAAGCCTAACAGCCCTGATCTTGCCAAGCATTACAAATCTGCTTCTCCACAGTCTGCTTTTCATCTCAAACCTGACACTCCCGTTTCAGTGAAAAAGCACCATGTGATTCAGGAACTCCCTTTGGACAACACCTTTGTTGGTGGCTGTGACACCCTTTCCAAACGCTCTTCCACTAGTTCAGATCACTTCAGTGCCTCAGAGTGCAGTTCCCAAGGAGGCTTCAAGACAAAGGGCCCCTTACACACCAGACAGGTAAACGAGCACTTTTACTGGTCTATAAGTACTGCATACAAGTGCCCGATCAACCAGTATTAAAAGTGCCAGTATGTTCCTTTTTTCTTTCTGTTTGAGTCTAATTTAGCTTAGTTATATTATGGGGGGAACAAAAAAAAAAAAAAAAAAAAAAAAAAAAAAAAAAAAAAAAAAAAAAAAAAAAAAAAAAAAAAAAAAAAAAAAAAAAAAAAAAAAAAAAAAAAAAAAAAAAAAAAAAAAAAAAAAAAAAAAAAAAAAAAAAAAAAAAAAAAAAAAAAAAAAAAAAAAAAAAAAAAAAAAAAAAAAAAAAAAAAAAAAAAAAAAAAAAAAAAAAAAAAAAAAAAAAAAAAAAAAAAAAAAAAAAAAAAAAAAAAAAAAAAAAAAAAAAAAAAAAAAAAAAAAAAAAAAAAAAAAAAAAAAAAAAAAAAAAAAAAAAAAAAAAAAAAAAAAAAAAAAAAAAAAAAAAAAAAAAAAAAAAAAAAAAAAAAAAAAAAAAAAAAAAAAAAAAAAAAAAAAAAAAAAAAAAAAAAAAAAAAAAAAAAAAAAAAAAAAAAAAAAAAAAAAAAAAAAAAAAAAAAAAAAAAAAAAAAAAAAAAAAAAAAAAAAAAAAAAAAAAAAAAAAAAAAAAAAAAAAAAAAAAAAAAAAAAAAAAAAAATTAAAAACAAAACAAAAACAAAGAACAAAACAAACGAAAAAAAACATTATCACATACCTGGGGCTTGCCTACACGTTTTCAAAATGCCTCTGGTACTTAGGATGCTGAAGATTGCTGATTGTTGAAGGACTGTATACGTCCCTGCATATGCACATGCATATGCATAAACAGACGTGCTTTTTTTTTTTTTTCTCCCCAGTATTTGACTATCCAAATGTAAACGTTACTAAAGAAAAAGCCTCTTTTATGCCAAATTTCAGTCAGAAAAATTTGTCTGTTTCAAGATTGAAGGGATGTGTACATTCAGTGTCAAATTTGAAAGTGAGTTGGCTTGAGTTTCTTCTACGGTTCAAGCTGATATGGAACTTGATGTTAAGTTAGTGCTACTAAAGGGGTTAATTTCTTTTTCCCTAACAAAGACAGCTGAATTTCCAAGCTACTTGATCTGTGAAGCATGTGGTTTGTTCGTAGAATATAACTAAGCCATACGGAAGTCTTCCTCTGTTTTGAGTTTAAATGATTTTGTTGTAATAGATTAAAATTGGTATCACCTAGACAGTTAGTTGCATACTTTGAAAAAAATGGCCAAAGCATACTTTCAAAAGGAATGCGTTCTCTGAATACATCTGAATTATGCAGAAAAAGTCAGCCCATTGTAAATATTTTCTCATCTTAGTAATGCATAAGTGATCTGTCATAACTCGTTTTAAACTGTGAAATAACGCCATATGAAGAGGGATTAGGAGGCTGAGAAACTCATATTTCAACCAAATCCAGCATTAGTTTTTCTTAGGTCTAATAATTCCTTGCTAATAAAGATTTAAATGCAGCGCTGTCTAATTTATTTTATTGGTGCTTGTCTTTTGCCACTAAATTAGAATGTCAGTATAGCCTGTAGATGGCACTAAGGTACTATGTCGCTTACACTGGCCCGGTGCCAGTCCTGCAGTAGGTAGGAAAAGGGGGGAGGGAAGGATCAAGCTGATATTCCAGCCAAAGAGCCTTTTATTTAATGGTAGTTGCACTGGACTGGTCAGTAGTTAAGTTTGCGTGTTTACAAAGCAGCTTTCCAAGTGCTTAGCTTCCACTGCACCAACTTTTTAGGTGTTAGAAATCACTTTCGTATGCCTGTTGGCATTGTACCCTCCAAGTTATGGTGATTTCTCAGAATTTATTAGAGATACAAATCTTACAGAATCAAGCAAGACACATTTAGGCTTGTCTTTGCAAAAAGATTTTGACAGTAGCCAAGTTTAGGATAAAGTCATTCTCTTGCTGTTGCATTAGCCTTATCTGAGATGAATGTGATGTACCCAGAACTGTGTCTTGACATTGGGTGTCTGTAAGGTGTCACGCTAACAAGATACTAAGAATAAAACAAGCACTTTTGAGGCAGTTCTGCTAAAGTAACTACTCTGAGACAACTGATACAGTGAGATACTGAAAACATCTTAGAAGATTCTCACAAAACCGTCACCTTTGTAAGAAACTGAAATTGTGGTGAACTCCGGGTGCAGTTTTTAAGCTGCTGTACAGCACCATATACATAATGTCTTCATGAATTTAAAAAAAAAAAAAAAAAAAAGAAAAAGAAAAGAAAAAGAAAAAAAGATCTCATTTAAAATAAAACAAACAAAAGATGTGTAGAAGAGCTCTGCAAAATCAATGGTTACTTGGCTGAACTTCTCATGAGAATATTTTCCCCTGTTTTAGTTACAAAATATAACACCCCCAACCCACACGTTCCTTTTCTGTTCAGAGATGTTGTTAAATTAGCTTAAATTAGCTCTCCAAACTCTATTTAGAAACTCAAACTTAATCCCCCGCAGTATATTGGGGAAGTTAAGGTCTGAAATATGATTTACCTGACAGGATGTATATGTGCTGCACAGTGAAGCTGAATATGAGAAAAATATAATTTAGGAAAAAAAACCCAAACAAACCAGAAAAACACCCTACAGGCAAGTATTTTCAGTTACTTGTGTTCATTACATTAAATATATTGGTTTCAGTTTAATAATAATCTATATTCCTCTATGTGGATGTGATTCAGGTTTCACTGAAGTCTTATTAAATCCTCTCTGAAGTCAGCAAATATTCACATCATGTGATTTGAATCACTCCCTGCAAAAGCTGCAAATTACATCTAACTGCAAATACAACTCTTCCTTAGGCAGACAGTTATCTAAACTGAGTTTATGTGCTTTTATGCTGTGGGAAGGAAGAGGTGGTCGTGAGGTTTTGTTGTTGTTTTCTTCCCAGTGATGCATGTTACAGGAAGTAACCTTATGTCCCCTTAACACTTTTGGCTGGAGGAGTGCTGCCAACAATGGTAGTAATCATTAGCAGTCTTTGTACTATTCTTTCTGTAATTCCTGGGATTAGGATGCATCTTGGCTAGCATTCACTGGCTCTGCAGTTAGATACTCTTTCATAGGTCTTTTAAATAGATTTTTATAGAACATGGCCTTTAAGCAAAATATTCAGACTTAAAATAGAAATCTTAACTGAATAGTGGTTAAAACTAATATCACAGTACTGGAAACACTTAAAAATCCTTAATGAAGAGATAATTAATTCTGTTTTTTTGAAGTTTGTAATAATTCTTTTCTGTGTCTTATGCTAGAAGCTGTAGTAAATTGCTTGTATTTAGAGTAAGTTTACTGTCTGTGGTTTGCAAAGGGTGTGGGAATTGTGGAGGGTATGGGAATAGGGAAAGAAAAAATACAGGATTAGTATTTGTCTAAGAAATACTAGCATCTTAGGTTTCTATTTGAAATTTCTTTCAGTTCACGCAAAATGCACATGAAGTGTGTCTTGCAGATGGTTTAGTTAAAACTGGTATAGAGATGGGACCCAAGTCCCCACTTGGACTTTATTCAAGCAAAATCCTATTACTTCTAATGGGGACTGGGCCCTAGAAATCTGTTAGAACTGGGACTTATGTCAGAAAGCTTTTAGAATTCAGAAATGGATTGTTCAATACGAATTTATTAGTATTTTTTACTGGGCAAATTCTGTGTTACTGTTGATAATTTTAGAGGAAATTCTGTGGTTAAGTCTTTTTTTTTCACGTCTCTGAACTGCATAGGTTGATGTTTCAGAAGTACCCAGTATAAAAACCAAAGCCTTCTTCAAGTGCCTATCTTGCAGTAAACCTGGTGGATGCTCTGAAAAGAGCATTTTTGAATACTTGAACTTGGGATTGTTCTAAATGCTAATTCACATAATTAGGAGTATGGAAAGGATGTTACACACCACCAGCTCATATAGCTAAGCTTCCAAAATCAGTGTTATGACTCATAAAGAATGCTGAAATCTATGCAGGCTTCTCAATCAGTGTTCTTTTCAGAATTTGATTGAACTTTAAAATGCACTTGAAATTAGTAAGTCAGTACACCAAATAACTGCATAGAAATATAGTAGAAGACGACATGTATTCTTCAGAATGAAAGACCTTTTATAAAAAGCAAATAAACAGACAAAAGCCTCCTACTCAGTATCGTTAGGTTAACAACAGATTAAGTAATAAAAGAAATTATGGCCAAATTGCTGTGGTTATCCTGGTTTTAAATTATAACTTCATTTAATCAGATTTGAAGCGCTGTACTGGCAAATAAAACAGTTTGTAAAATAAGTATCAGTAAAGGCTTTAAGCAAAACCTTCAGTTTGCATTCCTAAGCAATTAGCTTTAGACATGTGTTTAACTTTTCATTTAAAGTGATGGGAATGAAGCACATCCCTAAAGTCCAAATGACTTCAGATGTTGTCTTCAGGAAAGACAGCATGTCATAAGTCTTGTGAGTCAAAATAATGATTTGTAAATTCTGGAAATGTATACAGTTGTAATACTTTTAGGAAAGCTGAGTGTACATAATCACTGTCCTTTTACTTCTATGCTCTGATAGCATAATAAGGACTTGGGGCTGAATGCATTCCATACTGAAGTATTTTTTTATTAATGATACAGTCAATAACTATGGAGCTTCCTTTATTCCTTTCTCAGTCAGTGGACTTTTTGCCTAACCAAGGAATGAGTAGCCAGAGTCCTACTGATCAATGCAGACCACTTAAGCTTATCACGTAGCTTTCTGTTGGCAAATGCAACTGTTATTGTCTTATACTGGAATTTTTAAATTTGTAACTTGGGGTTTATATCAGAGAACAAAAAAAAAACCTGAAAATATTGATGACTCTAATTCGATATGCCAAGAGTGGCAGTTTCAAGGTACACATGAAAGAAATCAGCACTGGGATAGCAGTACAGAATTTACATCACCTGTGAATATTAACATTCTGTAACCATAGCATTCCATAATTCTGTACTTAATATTATTCTTAGTGACCCTGTTTTACTACTCAGTAGAAGAAAAACACAATTGCATTTTTTCATTTCCTTTCCATGTTTAACTTGTTTTATAAGTTAGCATGGATGTTAGTCTAGGGTGAGGACTACTTGCTTGGAAAAATATCTGCATGTGAAATCCAATTGTTTTTGAGTTCTGTATATTTATATATCTATATACTAAAATACTGGAAATGTTGAAAATGCACAATGTATTTTTTTTTTAATCCTTGTATAACTGAAAAATAGGTTAACGGATTTTGCTCAACTGTCTAAAGAAATTCATCTTTCAACTGAGACCAGGCATGGAAAATTTCAGCTGAAAAGAATTTTTCAGAAAGTTAAGAGCATGTGAAGACTGGGGGTTTTAATGGAAATCTGAACATAACCTTAAGCTATAATACCATTTTCAATAGTGACAGGAGAAATGCTAAACTAGAGTAGGGAACATTCTGTGTATACGGATACAGACAGGAAAAGCTTAGCAAGCTTCCTTGCTCTTTAAATGTTTCCCATGCAAAAGAATTTTATCGGATTCACTGGGGTCTCATCTGCACTGAATGTGCAAAGCCAAAATTTCATAAATGCTAATAAATTTGTGGCACACATGGGAGAGTGAAATGGATCCTGAGAGTTTAATACTATTGGAATTCTGTGATAATGTTCTTTTGTGTATAGGAACAAGGAAGGATCCTTCTTGTTTCCACTTCAGATTTTCACTTCCAAAGAATCTATTCTTCTAGCACAGCAAAACCATATCAGCCAGATTTTATTGACAGCAATTTTATTGTAGCTAGAGGCTTACAGTAAGCTGTTTATTGCTGTTCCCTAACTCAGTTGACAGCAATTGGGGAATTAATTTTCTTGCCCCTGATGTGGTTTCTTGGGTATAAACAACAGATGTTAAAGATATGAAAACTGTGACCCATTTACATGCAGCAGCTCTTTACGGGCACTGCCTACCTGTTCAGAGTGCAGGTTTCAAACCCTAATATTTCAGTTTGAGGATTCTTATTTTTGCAGTGCAGCTTTTCATCCGTACAAATTCTGTTCAAGGGCAAGTATATGATACCTAATGGACCAGTCCTCATCTAAGTGAATTCAGTTCAAGAGCAACTGAGTTCAAGTTTCATTTATTTCAGGATGTGTGCTGTATCTTCTCACTCTAGGGTTGAATTGTACCCAATATACAGAATGTAACTGACCAAGTGGACCTACCTATTAGAGGTGATACTTGAGTTTTGAGTGTCACCCTGCAAAATAGCAAATTGACTTAAAAATGAAGACTCAGAAGTTTCCTCTGTTGATTCTAAAATAGGGCTTTCTGACATGCATTCTTTAATGTCCTTATCTTTGGCAAAGGAGAAGAGAAACAACATATTACTTTTTTCTTTTATTACTGGTTTGACTTTATGGCCTGTGTTGGAATGTATGCAGAATGATTTATCCCAGTAGACTGATGTGTGCATTTAATCTGTTCATTTCTGGTTTACATCAAATAGCATTCCATTGACTGGAAAATGATTTCCCAGGCTGTAGATGAGAAATGAATGGATGCTATCAGCTATCTTTCATTACTGAAGCCGGGAGGGGGAACATCTTTGTTTCCATTGGTGTCTTCTAGCAAGTCATTTGCTGCATAAAGCACTTCAGCATCTTACTTAACGGAGATTTTAAGTGCTTCTCTTGACACAAAATACATATCATTGTAACAGTTCTTTTATAATTAAAATACCATATAAAGTATTTCCTCCTAGTATAGCTGCAATATTTTTTTTTTCTAATGGGTGGTGTTCTAGAGAGCTATGAACTTTCTCTGGAAACAAAAAACAAGCATTACGGATATAGGACACCCTGAACATGTTATTCCATTCTTATGTTGTTTGTACAATTACAAAAACTTCAAATAAATTGTTTTGTTTAGCAACATTTTTGTACCTGTGCAAAACCATGTGTAGATTATTCCTGGAACATGAAGAGTCAGGAAAGCATTTGGCCCACTGTAGTTTTGGTACTAATTATATGTTGATCTTAACAGAAGAATCTGTGAAATCTTTCTCAGTTTTTCTCTGACTATCTCAGTAAGATAGTTTATAAATCTAATTTGTAGTCACATTGAAGTGTTCAAATGGTAGCCTCCGAAGTCTTGCTGTCTGTTTTTCTTAATTGTTGTTTCTTTTCCAGCAAGTGAGTAAGGAGGAGAGATTTGTTTTAAAGTTGACATGGGTTTGTTTTTTTTTTTTTTCTTCATCTCCTGTTGCACAGAGAGGGAAAAATTCAGTAATTCAGCATTTTTCAGGATATAATCGAGAAATGACTACTGTTGATGTGTAGCTTCTGTAGTTTCCTATGAGATGACGTTGTACTTTCGCCATTTCTTTTGTGAAATACCACACTGATTTTTTTTTCTTTTGAGTGTGTACATGTATTAATATTTATACTTCAAAGTTTGTCTTGAGTATGCACAGTTCTTGCTACAGTAGGAATATAAAGAGCTTTTTCTTAGAGTAACTGTTCAGTGTTTGAAGTTAAGTCTAAATGGGGATAAATCTGCTGATTTATGCCATCTGTAGCTCTTCCTGATGTTAACTACTTTATAAAAACCGTAAGATGTCAACACAAGAATATTTTGAAAATGTCAAAAATATATAAAATGAATTGGGACTCATATGAACTAAAAAAAAAATTGAGTAGAATTTGATAAAATGTGGAGGATCAGATATCTAATTTTTCTTCCTTCTTTACTCCTCACCCATAATCATAGGAACAAAATATAGGTAGCACTTTAAAACAGCAACATCTTCCTACTCCAAAAAATTTTAATTAGATATTCTCTTGGGCTGACAGCTGTAAGAAAAAAAACAAAACAACAACTATCAATACTGACTGGTAAAATGTTTTGTAGACACAAATTGATATTCTTTCTTTCTTCTTCATTCTTTCTAACCAAAATAACCATGAGTACTTGTATTTTAAATCTTGCAGTATATTCCTAGGATTTCATGTACTACTAATTCTGTGATGGTTTTTCTTAAAAATCTGCCAGTTCACTACTTGTTATCAGGTAAGCTACTTCAGTAGTTTTATTTAGCCTTGCTTGGTCATATAGCCTTAGATACTCCAAAGTAAATCTAAAAGGAAATTCATTCTTCAGTTGGTAATGTTAGTTCCCATTCTTACCACCTCTTGACACTTGGTATTAGCAGCAGCATCTTTTAAATGGCTAAACCTAATAGATGCCAATTTCATTCATGGTGGAATACTTTAGGCGCTCAGTCTTATGCGAGTCTCCTTTTTCCCCTTCCAGATTTTTTGGAAGACAGTTTTAATGCCTTGGCTTAACAGAAACAGGTCTTGGAGCTATAGAAAAAAAGAGTAGAATTGTGAATTTTAATTACAGTGAATACCTTGACATGCAAAATAAGGTGTCTTCTGGAGAAGAGTTGTATTGAACCCCTGGTTTTGGTACCTCTCCCCAGTCAGCGTGTTACTTTTTGTGAATGCTGTTATTCCAGTCCCTATTCTTACAGAATGTAATGAATATATCTGAAAACATGCCCAACTTCCAACTGTGGATCTAACCTAATTTCTGAAAGTGCTGTTCACAAATAGCAAACATCTTCCTTTGTATAATTTTCAGCGGTACATTTAGCTGGTAGCACCTCTGATTTTGCTTCTGTTGGTACTGAGGTTAGATTGCTATGGTATAACTCCAAATTGTATGTCAAGTGTTAGATGCTTCACTGGATTCACAATTTACCGCCTATAGAAAATACTCTATTTAAACTAGTTGTAGAAGCTGATGGATACAGTAGGGTGAGATGGATGCCACACCTGTGAAGAATGATACAGTGAAGAGCACATGCCAGTGCTTTTTGCTGTCTTAGTAGAAACTATGATCCAGTCTGGCTTTCTTACTTAAGAGAAGGATTTTAAGAGTAAGTATTTCTACAAGTAAAAATGTCATTGGAATAGTGTATATGTCCATAGAAGATAGATAGCGTGGTCAGTTACCTTTTGGGAAGTCTTCTTAACAGTATGGATTTCAATGGATACAAAGGCTCCTGGATCAACAGAAACATTTTTTTTACTGAATTACTGTCATGCCATTTGCACAGGTGACTATTTTAGGAAGTCAGTACATTGAAACCTCAGTTATTTTGTTTTGGTGCTGTGCTGAGTATCTCTATTTTTCCTGAATGCTGTGTGTTCCCTGATACCTCATTCTGTGAATGTAAGTAGAGAAAAAGGAAGCTGTGAACTTTTGATCCTTATGCTCTGTTATATTTGGCCACTTGCATTACAGTGTAGAGATGCTTCTTTTACCTCTCTGTTTTAGGTGTGTGTGTCTATAGCAGTATGAATTTTCAGTCTCTTGCCAGATTGTTTCACTTTCGCCATTTCAAAAATAGAGGTCAAAATATCACTGAAGTGATAGTGTTGCCAGTAAGAGAATTTGAAATTACCTTCAGTTTGTGACAACAGTGCTCTGAAAGGTGGATGGCTCTGAAGCCTGCAGAATCCACAGCAGCAGGGGGTAGGCTGTGCACCGATAGTAAAGTTGTAGTCATCTCCCCTATTTTTAACAACTGTCAGATAATAAAAATAAAGAAATAAATGCAATCTGCATAAGGGCAGTAAACTTTGCCTGTTGAAGTTTAATCTCTCCCATGTACAGGAGATGGACTTTCCTATTCGAGATTTCATCAGCTTCATTTCAGAAAGCTGTTACATCTGCCAAACATTTCAGTTTGAAATGAACATCTGAATTTATTTTTTTTTTTCCTTTGTGTGCTAAGAGAGCACCTGGTTGTCAATCAGTAGAAATACAAAACGAGTCAAGATAGATGATCCGCTACTATGATTGGCATTTTATTTTTATTTTACAAGCCCTTTTTTCTTCCTCCAACTGTGATGACTTAAAAATGGCAACACTTGTCTATACTGTGAAAATAGATGAAAAACATGAATGTAGCAAAGGGAAGTAAGATTTGATTCACTAGGATCCTGATTATCTTCACTTCTGATAGCCATCCTTTCAAGTGTTAGAACAGTTCACATGGACTACAGGAACTGCAGTTGAGCATTGCTATGAATTGTGGCAATCTCATGTGACTGAAATTTAAGTACATTACATGAATGAGATTTAAATGCTTATATTTTCTTGTCTTCATTTTTACTAGAGAATTAATGCATTGCAACAAACCACATGCAGCCCATAGTATTTACCTGATTGAGCAAGACTACTTCTGAATGAGTCGTATAGTTCTCCAGGTAGTGGGGCAGTCCAGGACTTAGAGCAAGTAATTCGAATCTCATAACAGTTTTGGTTTTTAATCTGCTTCCTTGATTACAAATCAGAACTTTTGTTTTTTAATGTGAATTTTCAAACCCTGGACTAAGAAACTGTCAAAATGGTAGGCCTTTTTCAAGAGAATTTAAAAAATAAATGTATTTCCCTGATTCTGTTATTATCTATTGATAGCAGCTTTGCTGGACATCACTGGATTTCACTATTTCTCAGTTTTGTTATAATATGGGCTTTGGTCTTCTGTGCATTAGCAGTTGATGAAGAAATATTCTAATTCAACAGAGAGTATGAAGAAACTAATGGCATGTGAAGTGTTTTAGTCTTTTAAGATCTACTGTAAATGATATGAAAAATAGTGTCATTTGGCTGATGCTTAAATACATCCCTTTCTTTTATGATACACTGTCACTACCCTTTCTTGTTCCTTTTTTTTTTAATCTATTCTTTTATTCCCTAAGTAATTTTTTCTTTGTAAAACACATGTATGCACACATTAGAAATTTGATACTTCCTCTCAAATACTATCGCAGCAGAGAAGTGGCACATTTGTGTACGATGTGTTGTTGCTAGTTCAGTTTGTGGCCACACATTGCAGTAGATAAGGACTGATGAACAAACTGGCTTCTTTAAGATATGAAGAATTGAAGCACTTTGGAACCATATCTGTAAAGAAGCATAATATGGAAAGTAAAACACCTTTTTAACTAGCTAGATACTTGGTTTGTCTTGGTACTGTATATTTAAGAGAATCCAATTAGAGCAAATTATAATTATTAATACACATTTGAAAGAAGAGATTAGATTCTGCAATAGGTAATACACACTTTCTATATGTAGCTTGGTGACGTACTAAATTTGTGTTGAAAAATTTGGCAGCAGAAAAACTGGGGCCTAACTTCATAGCTGTGGATTTGCAGCAGCGATAATTGAGACGGTGTCATCTGGTTAAAACTGGAACAGAGGGAGTAAATACATGTAACCCTAAGTTGCATGTCAGAATTTGAAGTGGCTTTGACTTGCTAGACTTTTAGTACTAAGGGCATGCATAGGATGAACAGAGATGGCTAGTATTCTAGTGTCATTGCACATGCATTTTAATACTGACAAATACTGACTGATTCACTTGTAATTGATATTGTTTAGGCATGTTAAATGTGAGTAATGGAGGGATGAAGCAAGTTTTATGTGGTGTAATCATTTTCCTTCAGAGCAGGTAATGTCTGTGAAAATACAAAGCCGAAATCCTCTCTTACCTATCTTCACCTACAACTGTTGAAGTACGGTGCAGTACTTTAGTACAAGTTTTCCTTCTGGTTACCAGTTATTTTTGTGGCCATCTATATCTGTCATAGCTAAAACCAGCAGACAAAATGACTCTATTGTATGTTTTGCTTGCTTGTTTGTTTGTTTTTTCATTCTTTTTTTTTTCAGAAGATTCTTAATACTTTTCTCGCAGACAGTATAATGCATTCACAATTTGTAATAGGTGTGATATCTCACTGAGATTTAGATAGAAAATTGATTTTAAAAACAGCTACAAAAATATAACTCACAAAGCAGAACACTGGAGTTTGCAATTTGGTAACTGGATAGTGCTACTTGAATTCAGCAATTTGAAAGGGAGATTGGTGCGAGAGATGAAAACATTTATGTATCTTTACATTTTAAAATGATTAAAAGCTCTGTGTGGATGTCTGGACTTGCAGGAAAACTTAGCCTTTTAATAAGAAAGCTGGCAGTGCTGGTGTGATGTAAAGAATGCCACTGATCCTTGAGTCTGCTTGTTTAAAGCAGCATGCTGAGCACTTTTCAACAGAGTGGTTTCATGCAATGCTTTCCAAGATGATTTACAGATGGTGCAGATCGACTGCAGACCAAGTACTTCTTGTTGCCAGTTAGGATTTCTATCTGTCATAAGTATGTCACAGAAATAATTCCTAGTTTCAGAACTATCCTTTTCTGGATCAGTGGTGACCACGTTGAAAAATATTCAGCAAATTCTACCAGACTTGAAGTTCATTTCAGCAAGCCTCTGGCTACTGAAGAGCATTATATCCTGCTTCCTGCAATACTCAGTAGAGATAGCTGGAGTTCAGGAGGATCCTCTGCACTTTGTGCTGTTCTTTGCTACTACTCATGACATTTGGACTTTCTTAGGGCTGCTGTGATCGTACCTTCAGTTAAAGGCCATAGGCAACAAGCATAACAGAGGGAAGCCTTAAGACTACTTAGCATTTTGCCATTTTGCAAACTAGAGTAATACTAGCGTAAGAATAAATTGTGTATGTTACCTTAATTGTGATCTTCACCTAAACAGTGCCCGTGAGACCTCAGATACAGCATAAAACTGCAGCTAAAATCTTGAGGGGCTTTTTTTGAGATTGCTTAAATTTACCTCATTTCCTTTTGGAGACAGGACCATAATTCTACTCCAGTTTTAAAGCCTTAAGCTTTGGTTGCCTATCTTGGGTTTTCATTACTTTTACATGTGTACAGTTACAGAGATAATGAGAAACCTACAAAACCTGCATATCACTGCATGTAACATTTCTCTGCAACTATTTACCACCTCATTAGTTTTTTCAATAGCTTAGATAAGTTAGCATTCTGTCATGAAATTTCAACAGCTACCACAACCAGCTGAAGCTTATAAGCCAAGGCGTAATAACTTTCACAAACTACATTAACTCTTACAGAAGAAGATGCAATCTTGTAAATACCAAAAAAAATCACATGAATTTTTATATCTGTACAGCCAATTTGTTTGACATTTTCTTTAGTAAATTTTGCTGCTTTCAGAAATATTAAAAATACAAAGAAAGGAATTTAGTTTTTGTGTTAGTCTGCGTAACTCAATTGAGATAGAATTGGTCTCATTTACATTTGGACTGTGCTGTATACTCATTGCTCTTTAAACATCATGTTCCTTTTTCTCATTTTTGTTAAGGTTCTATCTTCACTACAAAATAAGTATTTTACATTAAGATTGCTATTATGAGGTAGCTGTCTAAATGTAAAATCCATGTGGAGAGAAGAAGCAGGTATTTTGTACCTTGATGTAGCTGGTCGAGGTCAGCTCTGAACAATACACTTGGGGTTGATGTCAGCTGGCTACATACAGGTGAAACTATAATACTTTATCATTAGCAAGATTTTATACTGCATTACCTACTTCAGTGTAAAATCATTTTACACTGTCTTGCAATGTAGAGGTGCCTTTGAGGATATGTATTACATGTGTACGTATTCTAGGTTCTTTCATGCTCCTGAAGTGAGGCAAAGTGAATCTCTGCCCTGCTGTATGGCAAAACCATACAGTTTGGTCCTGTGACTGAAGCATAAAGTTCTTGTTGAGCTTTCAGATTTATCCCAGGTGATATTAGCAGCCATACACCTAAGAGTTCTGGCCAGGCTTGCAGTACTATCTGATGTAACTGCAATGCATTTTTATGACTTCTTCAATTTTATGCTACTGTTTTGCAAACTATGCATAATTGCATCAATGATTACAGGTTCACACAGTGGTTATAACTCAGTCAACCCCCCAAACTGGAGGATGCTTGAAGCATCAAACTCAAACATTAATTTAATGCAGGCCATTAAGTTGTGATGGTGATGGTATAGATCTGCCTGTATTCAATCTGTACATCAGTAAACCACAGTATTTTATAGAAAACATGATCAGAATAAAACATTTCATGCACAGTCTACTCAATCTTGACAATAAATGCGTAGAATACAAAAAATGGTACATCCGTAGCAGGGTAGATAAACAGTCCTCAGCTTGAGTTGTCTCCTTCAATTTTTCTGAGAGGTAGTTTGAATCTGCCTTCTCCTAAGAATGCACTGCTCAGTGTATGTCTCCCACCTTTGTTAAAATGTCTCCAGAATTTGCCCAAAGGCTTGAATTAATGTCAGCTGAAGAGTTTCTGTTCCATTAAAACTGCCTCTTAAGATTTGCTGTTTTTCCTAGTAAGCTATCTGGATGAACAGTTGTTTTATATGTTGTGTTTCTTATTTAACTTAAAAAAAATCTTCCTTATGTCTCTTAAAATATTCTTTTGCCACTGTATCCTCTCTTACTTTTTTATTTAAATTCAATGTCTCTTCTTGTTCTTTCTTGTTCTGAACTTTGTAGGTAATTTGCTGACCTATACAAATATTTGACTCAGCTAAGGATCCTCTCCTTTTCAGCGTCTTTTTTTTTTTTATTTTACCCTCCCAGAAGCACCTACAGTGTATTTAGTTAACCATCAGTAGTTATTCAGCTGGAGTCATTTCCCATTCACGTGTGATACCTGCTGGTTGCTGCTTCCAATTACACCATATACTGGAAAGCTGAGCTGTTGAAGCATAGGAGTCAGTGTTATAATCAAACTATTTACGATGCTAGCAGTATCTCATGAAGGGTTCTGGTCATTGTCTGATTTCTGCCATAAGCAAAATACTGACAAGTCCTGCTTTGTTTTTCTGCTTTTTCAGGTGGCAAAAGCTAGACATACATTCATTATATTGTAAAATCACAACCTTCGAGATCTTGCTGAATCTGCCCTGCAGCTATTTATCACATGATTGCAGGGAATGAAAATAACATTTTTCTTCTACTAGAATATGTTGCTAACCTTGAGGCAAGATAGTGCATAATTTTATGTGTGCCTAGTCTTGCTGTTATATATAGACTGTTCTGAGATGAATCAGTGTTATCATTTCCCAGAATTTAGCACTAGTGTTCTACCGGAGCCAAGGAGATTTCATATACTTAGGCTCTTGGCTGTGACAGTGACCAGGGATCCTAAGTCTGAGTCACATTTACACTAATGGCATTAGTGTATATAGTCATGGAAAAAGGCCAAGGAGATGTTAATACCATTTTCTTCCAAGTTAAGGAGTTTTTGCTAAGGTTAGTGCTTGTGTGTAGTAATCTTTGTGTAAAAGCTCTCTGAGCCCAATACTAATTGCACATACGTAAATGCTATATTTATAAAATTAGAGCAGTTCCACTGATGGTTTTGCTTGTAATCAAGAGCAGAATCTGCCTCCTCACGTCTGTGTGTTAATCCCTCTTTCTTCCAGGAAACCAAAAGACCTCTAAGACTCTTTTCTTTCCTGCAGCACCCATCCTTCCCTTGTGGTTTCATGAGTAATCCCTGCTTTTTAATATGAAGCATTAATTTACTTTAAATAGCAGGAATTAGGGAAACCAGGTCTCAGTCCCTCGTAGTGTTTAACCATTGAGCCTACCTGATGCTTTTATAAGCATAGCTATAGTGTAGGTTTGTAGCTAATACACAGTTATGACTTCTTTGTTTAGCTTATTCATACGATAATCTGCAGTATTAAACATGGAATAATAATTTCTGATATTACATGGTTAACTTTCTGTCATGGCCCACTTTTGAGCCACTTAATATATAGACAGCATTCTTTGCATATTGTCTAAAGGTAAGCATATTCAGAATGAGGTCTTCAAACTAGGTTCATTGTATTTCAGTTTTTAACATTTGCGGTACTTAAATGTCTTAAGAATAGCAGAACAGCATGAAATTATTATAGGGTAAAATTTGAGGAGTAACTGGTGAAAACAACTGTATATGCAAATCAGGGTATAACCATTGCTTTGAGACATAAAGTACTTATGAGTGCAGATGTGTTAGGAGTGTACGTGCCCCTTGCAAGGGCCAGTACAGTTATAAAATAGATGTCTTTATTTTCGAACCATGAGAGACAAATTGTATTTTAAGTCTATGGATCTGCAGCACTTTGAGGTAGTTTAACACAATAGTGAGATACCTTATACTAAATCCAGACCCATTGGAGCTGTTAACAGATGACGCTGTTCTAAATTGCTCTGTGGGTTAATTTTAGGCATTTCTTAGTTGATTAATGCTTTGTAGAAATGAAACAAAAAACACCAAAACCAAACAAAAGAACAATCAGAACGAGAAGTTTGGTTTTACTCTGTGTGTCAGGGTAGCTATCCCAAAACATGAAAGCTGCAGTTTTCCCTTGCAGACTTACCAGAGACACAGATTTCATGATAAATTCTGTAGAACACAGTTGGGCAAAATGCCCTCTTGTTTTATTGAGAATTTTGTTTGCTTAAGACCTGTTTTCCCCTTATCTGTGAATTTCTTGTACAAACTGTGTTGATTCTGATCCAGTAAAGTAGAGCAAGCTTCTTAATCTGGCATGTTAAATAAAAGCTCAGCTGGGAAAGGAATGCAGCATTTTGTCTTTGCATTTCAATTGAGTTGAAACTTATTATTTTAAGCTTAGGCTGTGATAATAATCTCCAAGCAATGTAGCATCATTTACAAAATTAGGTGATAGATGCTTGGACTGAATACAAGGATATGATGGGACACAGCTTTCCTGTTAATAAAAACAAAAATAAATAAATGCAACATTCAGACTTCCTTATTCAGTTCTTTGAAGCAACTCAGCTCTGACTTGCAGCACTCCTGCTGTTTTGAGTCACAGACCTTTCTTTCAACACAGACAGCAAATTATGCTAATCTGCATGCTGGGCAAAAGCCCAGTTGTGAATAGCTGCAAGTCTAAAGGAAGTTTCACTTTTCAGCACATCCTAGTTTTGAGCTGCGACAGTTAAAGCAGAAAGGCTTGCTGCATCTAGAAGCGTGTGTTAGGCCGTGCACCCCTTCCCTAAAATCTGGCATCATTTTTTCCTCTCGTTTTGCCTTTCACCAGGGAAAATACTCATATTTTATGCTGGTGTCATAAGAAAAAGAGTTGGGCTTTTTATTTCTAAAGCAATTGTAGATTTTTTTTTTCCATTTGTACTGAGACTGTACTCTCTGCCAACAGTATGAAAGGAAATCACCAAATGTTCTGTAACTCTTTAAGCTATTATCAGTGAATACTATGTTTCTGAATGTAATAAATAAATAAACACATAAAACTTCAAAAAGAAAATCTAGCTCAAATCATAAACAAGTAACTGATGCAAATGCCAACATACATAATTTTTTGTTAATTCGTATCAATTATAAAATATAAACACATTGTCAGTAATCTTAGGAATTACTTGGAGTAGTATCTTCTCCTGTGATGAATGATGTAAGCCTACATCTGCACAGAATGACTGTAACCTACTTTATCTCCCAGGAGTACTGAAGATACTCAGTTTAATATACAGAAATATTTGTTAAGAAGCTTACCAAAACAATATGGTGGGCTTAGACTAAGATCATACCATAAGCTCAATCCTTCAGTTGTTCTCTGAATCATAAGAAGAAACAGATTGTGTCAAATGGAAAGTGAGAAATAATGTAATCTAACCAATCTGCACTTTGGCAAAGTCATTGTACGGTGGCTGAGAGTTCTTTCCTATTCTCAGTTTGTGTGGGTATTTGGCACAATAATGAAGACTGACCATTATGACTGTGCATGTCTTTTCCTGGAAAGCGAAAGTATAGGTAGGTTCAGAATGGTCTTTCTCAGCAGGCTAGTGCTGCTCTGAGTGAACCAGCAGGAAGAATCACAGTTGGTTGCGTCAGCACTTGCAACAAGACTTTGTTGGGAATTGAAGTACTTGAGAAAGCACAGAAAAAAACAGATATTTTCTTCCTTCACAGATTTTATTGCTTCCCTTGGAGCCTTCTGTCCATGATTCCTGTTGATTTTTGAATTCTCTGGAGTTTTTTCTCATGCTTCTGGGAGTTGTGACTTTTTAGGAAGTTATTGATGAAAGTTTTGTGTCTCCTGCTCTTTTTGCTGAGGCTTAAGTTTTCAGTCTCTTTCAAGTGCCTTGGTTTCTCTTCCTATTGTCTAACCAAAGACAACTTGAATATTCTTATCTTTTTCCTCTCTCTGGTCCCAGCTGCTGGCTTACTATTGTCACCTTTGCTTTATTTCATGATGATAGAACGTGGATGTACTCATCCAGAGCAATTCTTGCTTATTATGTGGTTAATTACATGAGAATGTATGTAGGTCTGTTGCATGTTACTGGCTCATGCTGCTTTAGCAACAGTTAAATTTAGCTCTGTACACTTCTATTTATTTGCCTTTGGAATCTTAGACTTCAAGACCTCCCAGTTCTTCAAACCAATTAGTTCCATTCAGTTTAATTGAGAGCTATTTTGAACAAAGCAGGCAATTACTTATATGGGATATAATATTGAATTGAATATAATATAATATTCAGTATAATATTGAATCATTCTGAAAATGAATTAAAAAAGGAAAAGATCTGTTTAGAAAAATTGAATAAATTCTAAAGTATTGTATGATAGAGAAATATATGTTACTGTTTTAGTAAAGGGTAAACTGAGGTATAGAGAAAGAACACTGTAAAGATGAGACGCATCTTCAAGAATTGAATGTGAACTGAAGTCTATAAATATTAGAGTGGGCCTTCTGCATAGGCCTGTGGGTTAGATACAAAAGCATTGAAATTTCCACGGAAGAAAACTGAACAGTTTTAGAATGATGAGAGTGCCAGAACAACATCAGCAGTTATTTGCATAGTATTGTCAGGGACAACTATTCTGGAGACAATTCAGTGAATCAGAGCTGTTTGATTAATCAAATCAAGTCTCTGTTGTAGCAATGCAAAGAGGTTATGTCTGTTGGCAATCTGATTTGAAATCAGATGTTTATGGATTAATGAACACAAGAAAATTGCTTCTAAGCCTCTTTTCAAGCAAAATTCTCGGTCTTTAGAAATGTGGGTAAGTAGGGAATGATTAACCGGGTCTGACAGCACATTTATCCCTTCAAACATGCACTCTTTACAATTAAAGAAAATCTAAGCAATTAAAAGCAGACAAAATAAAGCAAAGAACAAAATTTACAAGCTGTGTTTGTTATTTTATTACCATAAGGTGATTAAGCAAATTGTAATCATGGTTTCATTACATTCTAATTGAAGGATAAACTTAACAGAGCTATGCTATTTCATATCAGTGAGGATCTATATAACAATCTGCTTTTTAAAAGGTAGTCCAGGACTCATCTTCAAATGACCCTTGCACTATTATGAACTGAAAGAAATAATTAAAAAAATATCAAACTTTCTTTTTTTAACAGTTGTTGTTCGTTACTTTATCTTGAAAAACTGTGAACAGTGTGCATATTATAAAAGGAAATATGTAATCCATTTGAGCATAAAAGAAAGTTCTTCAGCTTTCATAGGAATTGACTCAGAAATAATTCAGGTACAATTTTGTGTTCCCTTTGGTCTCTTTCTTCTCTGAGAAGGCTATCTGCTTTGGTTTGATACTAAATTAGTTATATCTAAATGCCACCTTCGTCTCAGCCCCCACTGAGCTTAACAGTTAATTTTCCAGGCTAGAATAAAGAAATCCTTGCTTTCATATTTTATCCGATCCCCACAGTGCAATAGACCAGTAAGAAGCATGTAGTTCTTACCGAGTTAAGAGAATAGGAACACTTCTCTGAAGAAAATTGGCTGGCTTTCACTCACTACATAAAAAAAAACCAATCAATTAAAAATAGAAACAGCTGGAAATGAACATCTTCCTCTTGTCAAAGGTGAAAATTAAACTGCTCCCTGATTTGAAATATTTTAATTTTTTATTCTTAAGATGATCATAATTAATTTTCAATTATTATCTCGCTTGCTAAAGTAACCATGATAGCGTTACCTGGTTGGGTTTATTATTTGAAAACTGGCTACGCGTATAATTTGAGGTACCACTAGCCACACAGACTATTGTGCATAAGATAACAGAATCCTAAGTTCGCAGGGGAGTGAAATTTTTATCAGAACAATTTAGGGAAAGCAAAAGTCCTCCATTAAAATCTGTGGGAATTATACAGTTGATAATAAATACTTTTGAATGCCTACCTTCCTGTCTTATATTAGACTCAGGAAGATCACAGAACTAAATCCTATGGGTGTTGGCTGCTGCTTCACCTCAATGCTCATCTGATCTGGGGGTTGGGATATTTTCAGTGGAAATTTTAGTGATGACAATCTGAGGAGAAAAGAATAGCAAGATTTCAGCCACACTGTCTTAAAAAGCATAACAGATGGTTCTATTTTGTTCAAGGAGAAGATCAGTGAACTTTAATCGAGTTTTGTACTAAGTCATCATCTCAAAGTTGTGCATCTTTTAGTGTAATAGTTACTGTACCTCAGATTTTTTAGCCATGTTAGTTTTGTTAATTTTGTTTAAGTTTATAGTTTTAGTTAGGAAAATAGTTCAGGCAAAGAGAATGTGTTGTTACTCAGCGTGTGGCCTTACCATTGCACATATGCATGCACAGACGTGTTACAAATATTTACACGTGTGTATGCATATGAAGGATTATATATACTTACTGAAAAATTGAAAAGGTTCCAAACCTTAAGAAGAAGATATAGTGCTGTCCAAAGGTACATTATTCCTAAAGAACATGTACTGATGTTTAGTTAATAGTTGAAGAGTCATAGAAAACTGATAATTTCATCATTTTCAGAAATCCTTTTATTTTCATGTATCCAACACTACTTTACATGGTGAAGTTAAGAAGTGAACTAATTCCCAAGATAGTACTGGAAATTCTCTTAATGAAAAAAAAGTGAAGGTCTAATTCTATGACATTTGAACATTTATTTTAGAGGTCACAAATAGGTGTCAGATGTTTGTCTGAAAATGCTGTGAAACTGTAGTCAAAACCAGCATGTCCCACACAGTCCTATTGTGCCTCTACAGCCAGGGTGAGAATGTGCTGTAGGAATGCTTGTAGACAAAGTCATCACAGTAAGTGGAAGAGATGATCAGTTTGTAACTGCCAGGCTCCTTAGTTGGCAGTTCACAGACTAAATGAAAATTAAACCAGCTAGGAATGTTATTAAGGCATTAGCTAGCGTACAAAATAAAGAGTTTCTAACTGTTTGAAATCATCAGGTGTGTCCACATGAGTTTCTCTTATTCCATTTGAGTTTACTTTTGTTTCATTATTTTTTTTCTTGATGTTAAAATCTTCAGGATCAGAACCACAATGCAATTTTGCTCCTGTAGGAGCTTTGCAGATGTTTGAAACCTGGGGGAACAAGGCTCTGGTACTGAGCTGTCAGATATCATGATTTCCATGTCAGGTTTGTAGTACTATTACCTTGTGTTACAGGATAAAATCCTTGTCGGTATCATGGTATGGCATTATTGGGCACTGTATGTGCTGATGAGAAGGCCTCTCCTGTGCATCTTCTTAGACAGAGTTAATGTGTAGACGTTGTTTTGCTAATGCAAGCAGAAGTGCGGTCTGGTGTGGCTTGTTTTTAAGTGCATGGCACCTTCTACTGCTAGTACTACTTTTACAGAACTCCTAAAGTCAGAATTAGACACGTCTTTTCCAGTCAGATTTCTCTTTCGGACATTGACTGTGTATTGTTGTTCAGCGTGCATTAGGATCATTTAAACTAATTGCATTTGAGCTTTTTATTTTCGTATAAGAAGCTGCATTTGGCTAAGTGTTTTACCATAAGAGTATCCTGCTGTTTTGAAGTGTTGGAAAGCGTACAAAGCTGAGTGGCTGGTATTACTGGCAGGTCATTTTTTATTAAATTCAACAGTGAAATCTCAACTATTTTTAAAACTACTCATAGAAAACAATTCCAGTTTTCCTTTCAGTAAAGAATGTGTTTAGTTTGTGTTAGGCTTGAGTAGCCCCATCAAACTTTAACATGATTCTTCTGAACGGAATTTTCCACGTTGTGCTCTGTGTCCATCAAATCAAATGAATAAAACTAGCTCAGTGATAAGGTGGTAGGAAACACTCCACTCATGGGTCATTAAGTCTCGTTCTTTCAACAGGATACTAAGAGCCTTGACTGATGTGTGCAAGGCAGGTAGATCGTATTACCACATTCATGACTACTATTCTAGAACAAAGGGTAACATCTTCCTGGAACCTTAAAGGACAAGATATCAGTGAATGTGAAATATTTCCAAAAGACAAGTCAGATCTTAGAAATAAAGTGTTACAATGTTAAATATCTGTGATAACAAAGAGTAGCTTTATTTTAAAATTTCCTCCATTTTGAGGACGATTCTGTTTTTTCGTTTGTTTCTTTTTGTGATTTGCTTATTTATTTACCCTTTCATGTTATTTCAGAATTAGAATCTCTAAATATGTAGACCATTTATTCTTATTTAAAGATTACATTTGGATATATCAATCAGCACAAGCCATAGTGCAATTAATAAACATACAGGCTTTTTACAGAAAAGTTCAGTAGATAATCAGTTCAAAATCCTGGATAGGAGCTTGTAGCTGCTACTTTTTCATGTCAGTAGATTTACACCAAGGTTTATGAATTTAATATACTCAAGCAGATGCGAGGCTGATGCTGTGGGTGGGTTGGTTTGTTTTCCTTAAAGAAACAAAAGAAAAGAATTTATCTTCTGACTGTATGGAAAGATCTAGGTACTCATATTTGTGTTGAGATGGAAACCCTGTAGCTGGGTGTATGTGTGCCTTGTCTGTGCATGTGAATGCACGTGAGACAGACAGAATATGCAGACAAACAAATTTGCAGTGTAAAAATATTGAATTGAAAAGAAAAATGTTGGTGTTTATGAAGCATCTCATATTTAACTTGAGCAGCCCTGGAAAGCAATGCTCCCAGTAATCTCTCCTTAACAGATTCAAGTGGAAGAAAGCCAAGTTGTTCGGTTGTACAATAGGTTGCAATTGTGTGAGAGAGTTCCCAGTTGGGAGTTGAAAACTGAAGTTCTGACATGCATAAGTGAATGAAGCTACCCTACATGATGTGTTGATTTAAGATTTTCCCCCCTCCTTAAAAGTACATCTGAGCTTCTGTCTTTGTCTAGGTACTGAAGATGCAACACTTTGTGAGACAGAAAATAAGTATTAAATTGACATTTTGGATGTTGGTGATAATTTGTCATGACATTATGAGTATTGCTTGATCCAAGTGGGTGCTGTAAGAACCGAATTTAATAGACTATCGTTGTAGTTTCCTGCCTTGCAGACGCTGAGACTTTCCAATGTTCCTTCACAACAACAATCAGGGATTACTAAATAACAAGTCCACAGGATTGGGGGAGGATTGAAAGGATTAATGGAGTATGACAAAATTGCACCTGAGGGGGAAAATCTGTAGCAGTTTTTGTATGGTGATGTGGTAGAGCAGGCAAATTGGCAACTGCTACTGATCTTTACACATGCATGTCTTCAAAGAAAGTGTATGAAAGTCAAATGGAATCCAGCTATGTGGCTAAGACTGTCATAAACATTTATGTCATCAACTGCACAAATCACTTAATACTATCATTTTAAGTATTTCCATGATCAACTATGTTAAACATCAGTAGACACTGTTCTAAATCATTTTGTACTCTGCTGTAACCTCTTATCCTGATAAACTAAATCCTAAAAAAGATTAAAAATGTAGAGTTAGTCTAACCCTTCTTCTCAAGGATAATTAAGGAATACGGTTATGTTTAGGAAGAAGGTTTTGGCTTGAGAACTTTATATATATATATATATATATATATATGTATAAAAATATATACTGATATGTACTTACAAATATATATATATATGTATGTGTATACATATATAAATTGTTTTGTAATCTTCATTTGCATTCTAACGAAATGTTAAGCAAAACCCCTTCTGTCCCTCTAATATATACCTATTAAAAGCAACAATAACAATCTGAGCTAAAAGTTATTATGTGATATTTATGTATTTTTAATAAACTATTTAGCATGTTGAAACGTCGAAAGTTTGTAAACTGATACTTGGCTTCTTTTTTCACTGGCTTAAATGAAGAATGCCACCACTAGTGATGGTATATTTACATCAAATGTAAACAAGGAGAAGCAAGAACAGAGCTATGCAGCTCTAATTTGAGAGATCTAACTTTTCTTTGAGTTCTAACTTATACTTGAAAAAAGAACTTATGTATTGCATGTGGTTTATTACTGCAAGAAAAAATTGAGATTTTTTTTGGACTTAAGTGTGATGATATGACAGTTGAACTCAAACTTTCAAGAAATAAAATGTTTCTTTTTCCCAGTTTGATACAAATATTTAATAATTAGAAAAAATAACAAGTTGTGCAAAGAGTTAAAATTTTGTCAATGTAGATCAATGCTAGAGAGAGAAATGTAAAGAAATAAAAATGGCAAGCATTCATCAGTCGCTGTCTGCAGTCATCTCTCATGTATTGTGAATTATTTAAGGAAGATCTGCAGCATTGGCTAGGATCTTGTTGTTATTTAGGCTTGTTACTAGAAGAACAGTAAACGATTCGTTAATTCCATTAGCCATCTTTTCTGCACACTGGGAAATGTGAATGTAATTGTCAAGTATTCCCACTGTATACTTAAGCTGTCAAAGATGCTGGAAGGCTTCAGTTATCCTCTTTGAAGATATCTGTTAGGAAGGGGTGGGCTATTTTGTGTCTTTAAAACAGAAGTGGGAAAAAAATGTGCCACATAATGTAAGCTAAAAGATTTATTTTTAACCAAAACTGACATTCTAATACAAAAGCAGGATTCTGACTCGTAAAGCTTCTGCACATATATATATATATATATATTTATTTATTTATTTTTAAGACAACTTGAAAGTACAGCCTGTCAGTGTGCCATTATTGTTTTCTCTAAACCCGTCTTGTCTCTAGGAGCCATGCCAGGGAATTCTCATTTATGTTCACTTTAGGTTCCTCAGTCGATCCATAATGTCTCATCCTGCATTCTGCTGCATGTTATAGACAGGTGGGCGCAGCCTGACACGATTTAGAAGGGATGTTGCGCTCTTCTTGCATGCATGTTAGGCATAATCAGGGTGCATTTTTTGTAATGAATTCTCTGGTAGTTTAACATACAGAAAAAGTGAAAAACAGCATTTCATTACAAGCCTTTCTTCCTGCTAAGAGAGATAACCACCAAAATCTAGTCTACTGTATTTATAAGGAAAGAGCAGTGGCATTCGAGAATTAGGAACTCAGACAAATCTAGATTACATCTGAATTGGAGTGTCTGTCGCCTATGTGATCACTGCTGTTGAATAGTGGTTTTGCAGTGTCCATAGAACAGACAGTTATATTGCAAAGCCAGTGAGGCTGTTGGGTGGAAGAGGCTTTATTAGGTGAAGAAATCCAGGAAAAGTACATTAGCATTCCCTTTGCCCATACGCTCAAAAAAATAAATAGTATGCTCTCTTCTGAAGATCTTAATGTCCCAAAATTCTTTGGTGGTGTTTTAAAGTCCACAATTTGTGATTACAGATTTCAGCATAATGCTTTTATGTTAGCAATAAGGAACGCAAAGCTGCCTTGACCTCTGCAATGCTTTGAGCTGTTCAGATAGCACATTACAGAGTGGCTAACCATAACTTGCATAACCCTGTCATTCTATTTATCAGCTAACTAATTTTATAGTATACTTTTTCTACAGTTTAAGTAACAGTCCCACACCCCCTATACATGGTTTGTTTAGTTCTGGTGTTGAAAACTTCACTTTCTCTTTAATGATCTAATTTTGCATCATGACTATAAAATAATGAGTAGGTTGCTGCTCACTCTTGGGTCCTGAAAGAGGAAACACATTTTACATACTTCTTAAGATGTAACTTTGTCACCATGTGATGATTTTTCTCTAAAATATCGTAAACAGAAAAGGAGGTCCATCTATTGGGTAAATTTTCCCTCTATGTGTGATATAATGTAATGAGTAATCATAAATGTAAAACACTTGATGTGACAATTTTCTATATAATGATTATGCAGTAGTTAGTAGCCACAGTATACTATATTACTCCTGTTATGTATTTTGGAGGTGGACACTATGGATTCATAACATGGTTTAACTTGTATAAGTAGTATCAGTTCATCTGAGGGATACTCTTCCCCCAGCTTGAGAATTATGAATTTACAGTGTTGATTTTTTGAATCTTATGTGCCACTACAGAGTGGAAAATATTTAAGGGTAGCAGTGTATGTACTTCTGTGTGTTACTGAGTGTTAAATAAGCAATCAATGGATTGTTAAATAAAGTAATATATATATAACGCATTATATTTATGCAAAAAAGAAAAAAAAAGCTGCAAAAATCAGGTGAAGTATTTCACTTACTGTAGTAATAGGTACCATTGCTATGTATTTATCTATGCATAGTTTAGGAGAGAAGAAGATACTGTTAATGATTCTGTAATATTTTCTTCATTGTAGTGGCCATTGAATTAAATAAGTATTTACTGGTATGTATAGTAATTAATCTTGAAAACTATCATTTCTAATCAGTGTTGGACATTGGAAATAAACAGGTATCCTCTAAAAAGTGGACCTTTGTACACTTTGAGTAAAGAACTACATAAAAAGGATATAAAGTAGTTGTACATTCAAAATGTATTAATTTCCATTTTTGCTTTGCTATATTTTGTAAAACATATCCATTGTAAGCAGTATGCCTCTCACACATGTCAAATCAAAACTCTTTATTTAAAAAATATATACCTAATGTAATTGGAAGCTTATTGCACTCTCATAAATGTATATATTGTGACTTCAAAACAAGTCTGTACTGAACTTTGCTTAAACTACTAGTATGTGAATTTCTTTCAAATTTATTTTTAATTAATGATACTAAGGATAAGATCCTTTCTAAATGTACTTTAAAATTCACAATAAAGTTTCAGAAGTTGTTTTGTACAATGTTGAGGCTTTGTGTTGAATTTTCTTCTTGAAACCTTTAAAATTGGTACTTTGACTAAGTTTTATATTCCTTGAGCATGTGTAAATCTGTGTTTATCATCATCATGGTTAAAGTCATATGTGTAATATTGCGAAATACGATAACTCCATTTACCTAAGTCCTGTCTTCATTACATTATGTATCACTAGTCTGTTGAACAGAGCAGCTACTGGCACTTTTGTAATTTCTTTTGGAGGTTCAGTCAGCATTCAAGCAACTCTGTACTGAAGGATCAGATAAAATGAGTTCTCTGTTTTGTGTAACAGCTTCATCCAGGAGACAACAGAGAATGAGTTGTATGAAATAGTTGAGTAAACACAGCGAAAAACTTGTTAACTTTAGAATACCTAAAAATCTGGTTTATAGCTCCCAGTAGGGAAGGAAGGAAAAAAAAAGTAAATATGACAATATTGGAAAAAGATGCA
This sequence comes from Odontophorus gujanensis, assembly GCA_013399175.1. Lineage (NCBI taxonomy): Eukaryota > Metazoa > Chordata > Aves > Galliformes > Odontophoridae > Odontophorus > Odontophorus gujanensis. The sequence goes on along the minus strand of VXAB01010394.1, from coordinate 43,010 downwards.
GTGATACAATACGTAGTCAAATATACTGCAAGCTTTCACTTTTATTCTCAGTCTTCTTTTAATGCTTTTTTATTAGCTGATTCAGTAGTTATTGAGATAAAAATGTTAGTGGCCTCAATGGGGAATATGCTTGAGTAAAGAGGTGATTAGGCTCTGTAGAGCTTGGAATAATGATTATTTTTCCTTTCTGTCCTTTTCCCATCTAGAAAAAAGATGACAATTGCTCAGTTATAGATGTTTCTATTGTAGGTATGTGTTTTGTGATGACTGAAAATTTTGGGTAAGAGGACAGTATATTTTTTTCATTTGCAGAGGACATATACTAGTTCCTTTAAATTTACTAATATTTAGCTGTTTATTATTGAGATTGGGTTTTTAACTTTTTTACAACATATCACAAGCCTGTATAATCATGAGATTTTAGCTTTTCATTAGCACTGTAGGTCTACATATATGAAGACATATATAGCTTGATAATTGCCATTTAGAACTCCAAATATAGCTCCTTAACCACACCAAGACAGATTTTTACATATTAAAAATGTGATTCTGATGTCAGGTAAATCTGATTCGAGAATGAAGTAGAAATCTGTATCTCTTTCAATACTTCCTTATTTAACCTGTCTGTTTAAATACTTAAAACCTTTTCAGAAATGATTTCACTATGCAAAACTTCTGTTAAAGCCCATGGCAAAATTAGACCTAATTGTCTTAATGTTGGATAATACTCAGCTATATACTTAAGAAATGGTGCTAGTCCTACAGAAAACCATATCTTCTCAATTGTCTCCTTCAGAACAGATTGAAGAGCGGTGTTGAGTTGACATCACAAAATAATCTGAGATTCAGTCTCTTAAAATATCCTCTAGATCTCTTTAGAGATAAATAGTTTCACCATACTCGGCTGACTTTTTTTTAGTCTTAATAATGTTTATCTCATTATTGACGTGGTATGTGGCTAAATCAACGCTCAATTACATTAAAGCATTGATACTCCAAACTGGAGAACCAGTTTCATATTTAATCCATGAAATGGGAGTGGATGCTGAAGTAGTCTCATGTGAGGACACACTGATGACCAAAAGGAGGTAGGATTATGTATTTTTCTTGCAAATACAGCTAGATACTAGAAATAATACATCAGCAGCATTATTGTGCTGCAGAATAAACAAAACACTCATAGTCATTAGGAACGAAAATCAATGTATTTTCTGATTTCAGGCTTTTTCGTATTTGAGACCCATAGTTGTCTCTTGATGTATGACTCTGTGCCTTTTTGCTAAGGTTCGCATTTCTGCCTTCTTCATTAAGAATTATGAATCTTTTCATTGGGATACTACTGCCAAAGCTAAGTGATTAGCCTAATTTAGACCCTGATTGTGTAACCTGGGTTCACATCAGCTGGCAGTTAAGTCTGTGAGTGGCACTGTTAAGTTCTAATATAGCACAGTGAACTTGTAAATGCATACTGGTGTGCCAGGGGTTCTGTGTTTCTGTACTGAATATCTTGACTCCCTTACACAGAACTATGCTGAATTCAGCCAAGCTTGAAGGCCCCTGTATTCATTTTTAAATAACTTGCTCTCAGTAATTCCTATTGTCGAGCAGCAGAAACACGATCCGGAGCTTTTTATCAAGCGTTATAGTAATGCCATTATTGTCGTATAATGCTGGTAAAAACAAAGGTGCAGTCAAACTGAGGTACTGTACTTTGCTAAATTAGACAGACTTCTGTATAATGATCTTTCTTTAGGTGTCATATGTGAGACTGATGCACACCACTTCTATGCCATTTAATCATACTGAATAAAATAACATTAACCATTTCTAGCTTAAGAGACCGATTCTGGCCAAAAAAAATAAAAAAAATAAAAAAATGAAAGAGAGAGACTTCAGCCAGCTGTAGAAAGAGGTGGGGTAGGATGAACTAAAATATCTTCACTGATAGCCATCATCAAAGAGAAGAGAAAAAGAGAGTTTACTGTGAACCCAGGGGAACAATTTAATTTAGTTTTCAAACATAGATAAAATAAATAAAAATACCCTACAGAAAGAGCTCTAAATGCATTTTTATTTTGATCTTAAGACCATTACACTATTTTTAGTTGTAGATTTTTCTATTTCAAGTGATATGTTCAATGCATAAAGTTCAATTTAAGAAAGGGCTTAACATTCAGACTCAGTTATTTCTGTATTTTTTTTATTTTTTTATAGAAGAAAATATTTTGCTGATAAAGTCTCAGGAAGTGGCTGAGTGTCTTTACTTTGCAGCTTTCCTGAAGAAAGAGGGACGTTTCCATCTGCCTTAGTCTGAATGTCTGATAAAAGCCTGCTTCATAAAAAATGAAGTCAAACGGTTTTTGTCTTTGAAAAAGGCTTCTCCTTGTTTCATGATGGAGAGCAGATATTCTGGAAGAACTTGTTCAATTTCATTGTTGCATATTCACTTTGCATTTAATACAAAATGTTTTCTTGCTTGCAACATGAAGCAGAATCTTGTCAGAGAACAGCAAAGAGAAAATACATAGTGGGCTTGGCATTCCCTGACAATATGCTTTCATTGCAACTTTAAAATGTAAATGTATGGAGAACTGTATGTCATATCCCATCATAGAGTTTCACAGCTACTGCATTCATTGCCACTAGTATGTGGCTAAGTTGTTCTTTCTACTTTTTATAGCTTGTTTCCTTTGTAAATGTATTTATACAGTGAGTTATAATTGAGAGTGAATGTTTTGCAAACCTTAGCTGAACAATAGTATTCTAAGCTCCAAGTCTGTTAGATCATTAGCAGTTTAAATTAGTGACCAATGGTTAACAGATTTCAGCACTACATTTCTTTTTCCCCAAGATATTTATTAAACTGCTTTGCAGCACAATTTTCAGGTCACTACTCAGTGCCTTAGCAAAAAGGAGTGGGTGGATTAGAATTCAGAGACATGAGAAATGTTATATGGAAATTGCTCAGTACTGTTTTGACTGTGGCCAGAAAATATGCTAATTAAAAACATAGAAGAACATAATCCTTTTCTGAACCCAAATGGCTATGACAGTTTGTACAGTTGGGAGGCATAGGACATGCTTTAACCAGTTACAAAGCTATTTAGATGGATCAAAAAATATAGTGGGGAAAGATTATAGCAGTGAATCCAGTTCCATATGTGTCACATCATCCTTCTTTAGCTTTTAGTTTCTTCTTTTAATGTTAAATGCTTGAAACACAATCTATCGTTTGGAGCATATGTTAATTACAAAATAATGCAAGATGTCATTTTTCTGTCAGAAGCATTACTTTTTTAGACTGAGAATACACAGCACTATGTTTGATAATAGTATTATCTGTGGTTTGCAATGCCTTATTTACTCCAGATCCTTCAAATTCGCCTTTCTGAAAACATAGTCAGAAATCAGAGACAAGTCCCATCTTATACTAGAAAATCATACATTCCTTAGTGAGAGTGATCACAGAGACCAGGTACAGAACCTAGCCTAGAATATTTTCACTCTGCGAACAAGAATGTCACGACTCCTTCCTTAATGGAGGATAGCAGGAGGAGGAGATGGAGTTGCATGCAGTGGCAAGATAAGGAGACGTCCATTTTACAACCAGTACACTTGGTATTTATCTTCATGGTTGTTAAGATTTTTTGTGTGCTTTTTGTTCTTGTTTTTATTTTTTTCAATTGACATGCTTAATTTCATAGAAATATCTGATAGGAGACCTACAGCTTTGTGATGACTCATACCTGCATACCGTGGGGATATAGTAAAACACCTTCAGTAGCAGCAAGTCTGTGTGTTGCTTTACTTATTTATGCTCATATATATATATATATATATATATGTTTATTTACTCATTGAGTTAGCTACTTGGTCAGTTAGTACTCATTTTACAACATTTAGTTGTTCATTTGTCTTCTGTTTGGTCTTTTCATGCATGCAAAAATACTATTTGAATTTATTTTATTTTGTTTTCATTATTATCAGTAATTCTAATTAATATTATTTCTTAAATAAGTCTAAATAGTCTTGTGCTCTGATATAGCTTTTTTGAAGGATGACACAGTATTGGAGGCAAATGTTGACATCATCTGGATTTATACTTTTTAATATGACAATAATATATTACTGTTCTGATCTGAATCACTATACAAATACCATTGTAAACATCTTTCCTATAGACTGTGACAAGAAACAAGATAGTCTGTCTTTCTAAGGGTGACAAGAATGTCAGCTACAGTAGAAATAAATGGGAAATCAACATTATTTAAGAGGAAAAATAAGTCACTCATATCCAAAAATAGCTGGCTATCAAAAGCAAATATTTCACTTAAGTAAAGACCTCAAACGTTCTTTAAAGTAAAGACCTTAAACGTTCTGTGTTAAGCATTTGGAGCCAAAAATTAAAACTGAAAATAAAAAAAATAAAATAAAATAAAAATATAAACTTCATTAAGAATAAAGCTGCAAAGAATTTTTAAATAGTGCAAATAAACTTTCTAAAGAAATGTTGACACCAAATGCTATGTAAGAGGAGTAGTTTCTCAGAAATATATACTTTCATCTAGTGTAATCAGCTGCCAGCTTCTGCTGTATTCTTGGATTAAATTCATCTGACTAAATGATCTAGTCAGCTAAACACCCTTTAAAGTTAGCAGAAAGAAATAAACAGTTCTGGAGCATGACTTGTTTCGTTCCATCCTAAGGTAGGTATTCCAAATTAGTCCTATGAATTTAACCCTAAATGTTGATTAAAAAAGGAAGATGAGTTAAATAGTTCACTTGTAGACATGTACCCTGTAAAGATCTAAGACTAGGTGAAATCACTTTTTCAAACCTCTTATTTCTGTAAGTGTTCTAAGTATTTCTAGCCTCAGCATTTATCTGATAATGACTGCAAATTAAATATATAGAAAAAAAAAAAAGCATTACTTGTAACACACAATTCAGAAATACGCAAGAAATAAAATGAAACGGAGCTGAATGTCCCCCATGATGGCAAGTTGAAGACTTGATAGTCATTGTGATTGAAATGTGTTAACAAAAGTATAAAAGACAATCCTATCATTTAGTTAGTTCTTTAACAGTATCATAAAGTGATACAAATATGTTTAATAGTGATAAATGTATGTTTGTGTAGCAGCCGACTACTTAATGACAGGTGATTTATATTTTGTTCATTCTTAGGACATTTCTAAATATGAACCTTTTAACCAATCAGGAACAATTTTCTTTTTAAATGAAAATTAAGTTTTATGCAGAAAAGTGGCACTTCTACCTTTGTTTGCAGTCACTGTCGTGCAGCCACCTGATCTTTGCCTAACTTACTTTATAAATTGGTATTTTTCTAATTACAAGTCCAAACAACTCAAATCTGAATGACGGGCTAGAGGTACTTTTTTCTTGTATATCAATACCAATTACATATGAGTTGGACTAAATTACTCAGTCACTTTTATGAAAATCTGTCTTACTGCTTTTCTCTAAGGAATTTGCACGTCTTTCACAGATTTCTTTTGTTTACTTTCCTGGTTGGATAGGATTTATTTTATCATTAAACCCTAACGTGGGTTTAATGTGACTAAAGATGCAAAATATCCACTTTAAGGTTTATTGAAATATTTCTGAAATATTTTTCCACATTTCATATACTGGAGTGCAGTTCTGGAGGGTATACATTTTTATCTGTGAACCTCAGTTGCAATGCAGTCCATTCCCAGCCTCCATAACACCTTGAGGCACTTAACACCTTAGGCCTAGTTGGGTTTCTTTAGGATGCTGAGGACAGGGCTACCTTGGTTGTTCTATTTCTTTCAGTATAATTGCTTTGAATCCACTGCTTCCATTCCTTTTCTCTCTAGGGTGAAAAAGAGGGTTTTAGCTTTTGATGACAACAGCAATAATCACAATGATAACACAATATAAAAAGGAAAAGAAAAACAATTTCAGGCTTAAATTCTGAAAGACCAGCAAGCCCATAGATGTGTAATTTCAAAGATCTATAGTTTTTCAATAAATGCACTAGCAAAATATGTATTTCACAGCAGGATATGATCAACAGCCTGGAATTTATAGAAGACACTGAGCTCTCAATCCATTCTGTTTCCCAGCTATTCTGCCCTTGGGAGCAGTGGAGCAGTCTAGAAAAGACTGCAACAGATGAATCCAGAAACTCCTTTAGGAACATAGCAATGAGCAGTATATATCAGCGTTTCTCTACTGATGATATGCAGTAGGTGATCTTTTTCAAAACTCTGTTACTCACACAGCATTAAAAAGACATACAAAAGCTTAGCATGCCCATGGGGCTTGGGAGTCAGATTATTTCTCTCAGCGAGCTCGCATCTCTAAGTTAAGGACTGTGTTATGGATGTTAGCTTTGTTGGTATAATAAAGTCTCATAAAAGAGAAATATATAAAACTAGATCCATTACCATGGAAATAGTGAAAGGTCATTTCCATGGAAACCATGGGAAGCTCTCATACCATAATTTTGAAAACGCCTGTCTTTGAAGCTACTATGCATTTATACAATAAGCCTTGTTTAAAATTAAATCTATGTAGGTAAAGCAATAGGCATTTCAAAAATTCTGACTTAGTACAGCCATTTGCTGGAAAGTGCATGAATATCAAAGCCAGATGTATTTATTCATTTTGGCTATGGAGAAGCTCTTTGGTGTCTTTTTGTGCCTTTGCTCATGTTGTAAATTGCTGATCTTTTTCACTGAGAGCAGTAATCTTTCAGGATTCAAGACTGAGGTTTCTGTTTTCTATGGTTTCCCTTACTGTCTAAGCCTGATGCCAAATGCTTAAACCTCAAGAGAATGCTTTCTAGTATATACATGTATTTGTAATTAGAGAGCTTATTCGGGCATAGTAATGAGACAATTTGCAAGAATCTAGCTTTATGAAGAATTTCTATAAAATGTAATATTAGCACGTTGAACAGGTTTTTTTTTGGAAATGGCTGTGAAATCCCGTGCAAGTTAGTTCACCCTAATTTTTTGTTCCTTATCCGTAACCACATCCATAACCACAATCTCTTTAGATTTTTCTTGAGACATTTCTATAGATAGTGCTTTTTAGAGACTTTTGAATAGGATTTCAAATAAACTAAAGAAACAGTCAGTCTGCAGATGATGTAGAAATATATTCTAAATAAGTAATTCTCCAGTGAGGATTTTTTTTCTTTCTTCCATAATGAGAGAGAATTTACTATTTCTATGATGCCTCTATGGGTAGGTAGATGGGAGAGAAGAATGCAATAACTTAATTAAAGATGAATTTCAGAAACTGGAACACCCGTGTACCTGCTTTCAGTGTGGGTGTACAAACAAATATGAAGTTTGCTTGTGAAATCTTTAGAAGTCTGCTAAACTAGCTTGAGCAAATAATTCAACTTCAGAATACTTGAGCATCAAAGAGAAAGAGTCCTTACTTAAGGTAATTTACATAAAATCATAATGAAGGTTGGAGCCAGACTACTTTCTTTTTGTCTTATCAGGATCACTGAAGCGAAAGTGAGAGCATTCACTTTTACATACCTGCTTTTTTTTTAAGAACAGCAAGAAGCTTTCAGACATCCTACTCCCCAGAGCTACCTATAAAGTCAATGGGAAGAGTCAGTGATATCTAAGGTTAGCCAGACTGTGCACTACAGGTCCTGCCCACAGAAATATTTAGGAGTCTATGCCCCATTAAAATCATTGGAGTGCAGTCTCTGAAATGCCTTTCCAAGCCTGACAATGCAGTTCTTTGATTACGCAGGAAGCTCAGTGTTACAGCTTGGGAGGGCCATCTGAATCACCCTTAGAAATAACAGTAGCTATAGGTCTGTGGCTGCACTTCCAGGTACTCTCTGTACTTCCTTTCCTGTCAGAATTTTGAAATGCTTTCCAAATATTGAACTTATATTTGAAGGAGTTTGAGATCAAAAGTGTTAAGGCCAGCATTTCTGAAGTTTTCACTAGTTCAATGAGATTTTATCAGTACTGAATTTAAAAAAAACTTTTGAGCCTGACTTCAGTCCTAGTCTGGGACTAAGAGTGCTTGCTGAGAATAGTATCTTCTAGCATCTGCATTAACTGAAAATCTGTATGATTTGTTTATCAGAAGATTTTGCAACCTACAAGTAGGAAGTGATGTACTGATATAATGTGCAGGCCACTGTGAATAAGCTTTTCTTGATTTGACATCCTGACTTAAAAGGCAACAATAAACGGAAAGGGAGAAATGAAAACACTGATTTTTAGTGCATTATTAGTCTTGTGAAGGGGACAGTCTTGGCTAGACTTATCATACAGTTTTTCACTTCAGATTTAGAAATCAGAGATGTTTTCAATCAAAACATTCAATTTTTTTTAAGCAATATTCAGTGAGGAAATACCAGTTCAAGGTCTTGCCAAGATCCAGCTGGTGTCATTATTTTAAATGCAGACTTAAACTTTTTTTCTGTGTAGCTCTTTCCATCTGGGATAGTAGATACTTGAACTCATTCAGAGTGTTCCATTTTACTTATAATAATTTATTTCAGTGATACACTCCATGATTTGCCAAATGTAGTCATGTGGATACTGCTATGCATGAAGTCCACTTTTGCTCCTTGATTGGCCAAAGGAGGTAGATAAACACTGAAACAGTGGATTTTTGTTTGGATTTCTTTTTCTTTTCAATTTCTTTTCCTTTTCCTTTTCTTCTTACTATTTCTTACTGCTGCTAAACCCATCTTCTAAGCCAAGACACAAATCTTGATAGCAGAAGTTTCTTCTGACATGAGACCACCTTGATCTCTGTGCTAAGTGACATTTAGGTTGGGGTCTTTCAAAAAGTCCTAGTCACATCCAGACTTTGTTCCCTTGTCTTTGTTTCACATGTCATAAAGAAGTCCTATTTCCTTTTTTTTTCCTTTCCTTCATTTGAGGAGTCGCTAAGATGCTATGGTATTTGTCAGAAAGTGTTCTCATCTATGGATTTTCTGGAAATCAACCTACAATATATTAAGAATTAGGTCAATAGCAAATACAAATCTGTTTGTTTGCTTATTCTCCCCCTATTATTTTCCCATCCCACCATAACTTTTGTTCCAAGTTAAGTTCACTCCTGCAGTTTTCCTACTGGGAAGTTATGTTCTGTTATATATTTATATATGCATTTGCTTTTTGCAGGGTTAGTGCTGAAATACATTCAACAGAAAGTACACCTCTACTTTATTTATTTTATTTAACCATCTACTGTTACCAAGCAGATCCCTTTATTTGACTTATTTTCTTCATGTTTGACCAGATCCAAAGCAAAGTCAAGGGATAATTATGAATAAAACTTGTATTGGTTTTATACCGCTAGAAATATCACAGAGTGATATTTATAAGGTTTTCCAGTGACATGAAAACAGTCAATCCTAATGAAAATATTGAAGTTTCAGAATTTCAGTTAAGAGATATTGCATATGAAGAATAGTTCGGAAGTCATTTGGAATGGAGGAGATGAGAAGAGACACACCAATGAGCTTTACTATAGGATTCCCTTGGTGTTCTCCTAAGAGCAAGCTTTTAGGTATGTAGATGACTTTCTTATTTAAGTTGGGAGTAATTCTTTTAACCTTTTCCCTCCTTCTTTCTAAAAAAAACTAGGTCTTTAGAAGTCTAAGAGCCTCCGCAGGCTTTTAATACTTTGGCTGATTCTAATTTAAGATACTAGAGTAGCATTTGTCTGTACTTTATATTTATATGAAGCAGGACCAGACATGTTTGGTCTAGCATTATGGTCCCAATACAAATGTTTTGGAGTTTTTCATAGTGATAACATTGGTACCAGGATATAACTTCATTTCTGATATTCAGAAGTACTAGATATTTTCCTTTTTTAATTTACTTTTAAAATAATATTGATAAATAATGCATAAAATGGGTATGCATTTATAAAATAATCATTGTCATCGAAGGAACTAGTATGTGTCATTTGCCGTTATTATAACTGGCAGTGTTTAATTGACATTTTTGAAATAAAAAGAAAAATAGTTTTAAATTATTAAAATGGGTCAAATGGTAATTTGCTGTTTCAAGTTCAAGAACAAAATGAGAACTGTATGTCTTTGTGTATTTCCTACTTCTAATGATTTGAAAATGGGAAACTAGAAAATAGAAGTTTAATTTCTTTAGAGGATATTTATCTACTGAAAGGTCAAACAAAAGACTATCTTGAGATGACATTTTTGAGCATTGTATGAAGAGAGGGATGATAAAGATTATAGAAAGAGATGCAAGGAGTGTATGCTTAATAAGAATCATTAAAAAAGAAAGCATCCATCTTTTTGAATTTACAAAGGATATATACTAAAATGTCAAAAGAATATTAGTTTTAGTTATCAATTTATCTTTATGAGATGAAATGCATCATCATTCATTATTGCTATTGTCTGAATTTTATTTGATTACATTGTTTGTATACAGAACACTTTCAACAGCTCACTGTCAAAGTCAGATGTGTCTTTACTGTCTGTATTTGCAGAATATTTTACAGCACTGGACCCAATTCTACAGGCAGCCACATTTAACAAATTAAAGTAAGGTGTGCACGTGTTTCAACTTTGAGTTCACTGATGAGAAGTTACTCAAGAAGCAGAAGAAAGAACTTTGAGAATGTCAGGTGTTAAATGAAACTAAAAAGATGCAGCTGCTAGAAAATCATAAATTAAAAGTTACCTGCATTCCGTATCATATCATATGACTCTCAGAAGTGCTCTAATTGAAGTGGAAATAAGAGAAGATTATCCTTGAAACACAGATTATCAAGAGCGTAATATTAAAAAAAAACAAAAACAAAAAAAAACAGGCATGCCAACAGCGCTAAAATCTAGTCCCACCTATTCAAATTTGATGTAACTTAACAGTTATTAATAAAAATAGATGGAATCTATCTAAAGATTAATAGGTGTGATAACTGGTATGCTATTCAAAGCAGAGGACTCAAGCAGTTCTCTATAATTCAAACTGTGACACTGGTCTCCTTAGGGTATGCTGGGTGTCAAAGATGAAAAGTGGGAAGAAACAAAAGAATAGGGGCATCCATTTGTTCTGGGCTCATGAAAAGTTCTCTCTGTCAGAAATACAAGTTGCCTGGTAAGAACTGCGTAGGGGCTGAGGTTGAGAAGAGAGAACTAGGAACTTGTTTCCCATATCTTCCTAAGGCACAGGGAATTATCAAAGCCATAGTGATTCTTTAGTAGTGCTTGCAGTTACTGACACTAGGCAGATTCTCCTCTGATATATCATACTGGCCAAAAACTGGACTCAAATATGAACATGTATGCAAACTAAAAATAGATCTGTATTTCGAAGTAATTTGTTATTGGACAGTCATAGCATTCTCTTAGAAGATCCAACTCTTCCTTGTCTAAAACGTTAAACACACTGCCAATGATAAATGAAATATTACATACAATACCATAATAGAATTGGTGTTCATGAAAGACATAAGACCTAATTTTTCCATCACTGACAACTTCAGTTAATAAAACTGTACCAGGCTAAGTTTGTCTGCTCTTGTCCTTTCATAGAATATAAACACGGGATACATATTGAGTTGTTACAGGATCCTGAAGATAAAATTCTGCCAAATATATTTTTCATGTCTCTTATAAATCAGTATGGTTGCTGTGTATGAACTGGAGTACAGGATTTCTTTTAGTTAATGTTTGGTATATTTTAATTATTCCTTTAATATTGAAAAAACAGAATAAGAATCATTCAGAAGCATGCTTTATGGGATTTCCCCTCATTTTGCTCCTTATATTTTTACCCACTTTAACAGGGTTTGGGAAAGTAATTTTACCCTTTTTATTAATTTAATAATCCATTTATTTACAAGGTTTTATGGTTATAGCATTACTGGCAATGCAACTGAATATGTAGAATATTAGTAATTCCTATTTTATTCTCATTATGTCTCTCTGTCTATCCTTATATACAATAATGTAGTATAGAGTACACTTTTAAAATCTGTTGTAGCTGTGTACATGTATTTTATGATTTAAATAAGATGGTAGATTTGGTGTTGCTTACATTCTCCTTCTTCAGGTAAGTGACTTACCTACCTGTTTGCTTTGGAAAACCATTGCATAGTTTTATGTGACTACACAGAATCATAGAATGGCCTAGATTGGAAGGCGCCTTACCCCTACCATGGACAGGGTAGATGAAGCTGTACAGGGCATCATCCAACCTGGCCTTGAATGTTTCCAGGAATGAGAAATCCATGACTTCTCTGGGCAACATATTCCAGTGCCTTACTACTCTTTGAGTAAAAAATTGCTTCTAATGTCTAACCTAAACCTTCCCCTATTTTAGTTTAAAACCGCTTGTCCTAGCACTATCGACCTGTGTAAAAAGTTGGTTTACCTCCTTGTTTAAAAGCTCCTGTTGAGTACTGGAAGGTTGCAGTGGGGTCTCCCCGGAGCCTTCTCTTCTCTGAGCTAAATAAGCCCATCTCCCCCAACCTTACTTCATAGAAGAGGTGTTCTATCCCACTGATCATCTTCATGGTTCTCCTTCAGAGCTGCTCTAACACCTCCAGAACTTTCTTGTCTTCAGGACCTCAACTACCAACCCTGTAGTTTCAGTTCATTTCAATGACATCTCAGGTTTTGTTCTGCATGTATTATCTCTGTCATATACATATTAAATACTTTAAAACCATATTTGTTTGGTTTTATTTTTTGTTTGTGGAATACAAGGCCAACTATCAAGCTCTCAGTGATAATAATAGAGATTTTGTGAAAGATCATTGTGGGAGTTATAGTACTCATACGGAGTTTATTGGCTTAATGTTTAGTCTAAATCACACATTGCAATCAGAAATAACTAGCTACATGAGGATCACTAACTTTATAGAGCTCCAATCTGATAAGTATACAAAGAGCTAATCTTTGTATCTTTGAAAATAAACATTAGAATTACTGTGTTGGAGATATTTTACTTCCTTTTTGGTATTGGTTTCCTTTTCCATCAGTCCAAGTTGCTTGCAAGTATTTTAGAAAGAAAAGGTTGCTGGAAGTCTGATCCGAAAAATATCTCTGAAATACCTGCAACATTTTATCCTGCTCACTATGACTTTTCTATCTTAGTAGGTAGGAAATCAAAGATAGCTTTTCTAATTGTCAGCACTGTGAATACAAACTGAAAATCCATGTTTAGCTTTCGCGTTTGGTTTCCTAATAAGAATTCTGCAGTTCAGATTTAGTTAAATCATTTTGCTGATGAAACATAAGACAGAACAGAAATTCAGCTCACCTTTAAATGATGTCTAATTCAAATAATTGTAGACTTGTTGTTAAAGATGGTTTGCATGATTTTCATACTGTCTGGGCAGATAAATTCTTAGGAGGAAAATGGGAAAATTTAGTGAAACTATTACTTTCCTAAGTTTGCTTTTAAATACTGAATATAAAAGACATGACCTTAAGCCTAATGAAATGTAGATCCCCTCTTAACTTCAGAAGGTTTTGAATGTTGGGCTGCTTGCAGATTATAAAGCACTAACTTCTTGATTATTTTTAGTACATTTATGACAATTTGTACAGTTTTGTATGTATAATACGTGCCATGGTAATACTTTGCTGAGACCAGACACTCAGGACCTATCTTCCATCTTACTAGATTTACTTACTTTTACTATGCAGATATAAAGTCCAGTTACTGTCTGGACCTGCCCTTTTCAACTTTAAAAACATCTTTATAATTGCAACTTAATGTATTCGAATTCTGTTATTCTGTGAGAAAATGCTTTTTGAAATTTAAATTTAGTAATTACTATGTAGGCTTTTATTTTATTTTTTTTTCATATACTCAGGAAGAGCAATTTTGTATTGAGGGTACTTCGTAAGTGTCAACAGAGAGAGGGGTAATGTAAATAAAGCTTCATGTTTCAAAAATAGTTTGATAGAATCAAGCACTTCTTGGAAATCAAGCTCATATGTGCGTTTGATAAAATGATTTGGAATGGCCAGAATCCACGAGTGTTGTGAGATGTCCCATTTCCTGTTTCTTAGCAGTTTATAACAGCTGATGCTGTGTAAGTCAAATCTATCAGAGGACACCTTTCTGCAAATTTCTACAGTCTGCCACTGTGGAGTTCCCCAAGGGCTCTGGAGACACATGAAGAGAGATGTTTATTATAGGCTTCATTTATTGAAGAAAACAGCTCTTATATTTAGTGGGAGGATCACAGCAGCACAGTGAAACTCAGAGAAGTCCCTGAGCTCTGGATTTTAAATCTCCCGAGCTTGTTTGTTCTTTTATTTGCCTGTCATTGTGCATGAAACAGCATGACCACTGTTTGCCTCCCAATCCACAGCTGCTGGCGGGAGATCAGCAAAAGGCCCAGAGCAGCAGAGGGGAGGGGAGGAAGGATGTTTACACAGATCTACTCCAGTTGGAGTTCACGCGAGAGGGACAGGTGTTATAGCCACACTAAATTCTCAAATGTGAGGTCTGCCCGTCATTGAGCAGGAACGTTTTTCACCTCTCCCTGGCTGCTGTTAAGCCTGGCAGAACAAGAGATTTTTCAACCACTTCAAACTCTGCCAAATTCTTATTAGTTTATGCCGATCTTGTCAGCTGACTGGCCCCAGGGGCATCTTGTTAAGGGTTAAAGCAGGCTAAGACATGGACAGTCAAGACTCACTGCAGCTCCATAACCATCACCCACCCCACTCAGCAGTGTCACCTCATAGAATCATAGAATTATAGAATTGCTCAGGTTGGAGAAGACCTTCAAGATAATCTATAAGTGTTTCTCTATTGGTGTTCACAAATGAGAAAAAAATAAAATCCCCAAGCCCTTCTGGAGCTCCCCTTCCTTCGTACCTAAAGTTCGCTGCTGATGTAGCAGTGACTGCTGGCATGTGGTCTTCAGGCACGTTCCCTGGGAGTGGCACACCTTGAGTATTCCAGAAGGCTGGGTGATGCATACTGTGTTTTTCTTGAGAAAGGTGTAATTCACTTCTCTTTAGTCACTCAGCAGCTTCAGTGGGCTCTTATCATTCCCCATGGATGCCCAGCAGGTTAAATAAACAGCAATCTACTTGATCATTGCAGGAAGTCTGCAAAGGCAGAGGAAAAAAAACATTTTATTTCATCTCGTGGACACTGCAGCTCCAGCTTGACCTTTTGTTGCTTTATATTGCCAGTATATTTGTGTGTTCTCTATTATTTTATTTTTGTAAGCGTGTGAAATTCTACTTGGAGACTGTACCATCTGAAAGACAAGAACAACATTCAGTGTGGGATTCTTCTTATCTAATTCCAATTATCTACAGTTCTAAACAGAGCTTAAGTATAAATATCTAGTTGTAAAGAGGCAGGGAGTTGGGTGTCACAATTCATTTGGCATTCTTAGCAGCATGAAATGACGTACAGTTCCTTACTCTGCTCCGCTAAGTAGGGATTCTAATGCCACGCGGTAGTAATATTTTCTGTAGGATCAGGTTCTTTGTTTTTTTATGCGTTTGATCGGCAGAGAAGTCGGTTCAGTATAACACATATATGTAACAGGGAATCATAGAATCATAAAATATAGAGTCATCATGTGAAATTCTACTTGGAGACTGTACCATCTGAAAGACAAGAACAACATTCCTTGGAGACTGTACCATCTGAAAGACAAGAACAACATTCCTTGGAGACTGTACCATCTGAAAGACAAGAACAACATTCCTTGGAGACTGTACCATCTGAAAGACAAGAACAACATTCCTTGGAGACTGTACCATCTGAAAGACAAGAACAACATTCCTTGGAGACTGTACCATCTGAAAGACAAGAACAACATTCCTTGGAGACTGTACCATCTGAAAGACAAGAACAACATTCCTTGGAGACTGTACCATCTGAAAGACAAGAACAACATTCCTTGGAGACTGTACCATCTGAAAGACAAGAACAACATTCCTTGGAGACTGTACCATCTGAAAGACAAGAACAACATTCCTTGGAGACTGTACCATCTGAAAGACAAGAACAACATTCCTTGGAGACTGTACCATCTGAAAGACAAGAACAACATTCCTTGGAGACTGTACCATCTGAAAGACAAGAACAACATTCCTTGGAGACTGTACCATCTGAAAGACAAGAACAACATTCCTTGGAGACTGTACCATCTGAAAGACAAGAACAACATTCCTTGGAGACTGTACCATCTGAAAGACAAGAACAACATTCCTTGGAGACTGTACCATCTGAAAGACAAGAACAACATTCCTTGGAGACTGTACCATCTGAAAGACAAGAACAACATTCCTTGGAGACTGTACCATCTGAAAGACAAGAACAACATTCCTTGGAGACTGTACCATCTGAAAGACAAGAACAACATTCCTTGGAGACTGTACCATCTGAAAGACAAGAACAACATTCCTTGGAGACTGTACCATCTGAAAGACAAGAACAACATTCCTTGGAGACTGTACCATCTGAAAGACAAGAACAACATTCCTTGGAGACTGTACCATCTGAAAGACAAGAACAACATTCCTTGGAGACTGTACCATCTGAAAGACAAGAACAACATTCCTTGGAGACTGTACCATCTGAAAGACAAGAACAACATTCCTTGGAGACTGTACCATCTGAAAGACAAGAACAACATTCCTTGGAGACTGTACCATCTGAAAGACAAGAACAACATTCCTTGGAGACTGTACCATCTGAAAGACAAGAACAACATTCCTTGGAGACTGTACCATCTGAAAGACAAGAACAACATTCCTTGGAGACTGTACCATCTGAAAGACAAGAACAACATTCCTTGGAGACTGTACCATCTGAAAGACAAGAACAACATTCCTTGGAGACTGTACCATCTGAAAGACAAGAACAACATTCCTTGGAGACTGTACCATCTGAAAGACAAGAACAACATTCAGTGTGGGATTCTTCTTATCTAATTCCAATTATCTACAGTATTTCATCTCGTGGACACTGCAGCTCCAGCTGGACCTTTTGTTGCTTTATACTGAGGGCTCCACATCTGAACACAGTACTCCAGGTGGGACCTCACCAGCATAGAACAGAGAGACAGGATCACCTCCCCATGAAGAGCCTCAGCTCTCTCAGCCTGTCCTTGTAGGAGAAATGAAAGAGGGACACCACAGCTAGAGCAGGTTGCCCAGGGTCTGATCCAGCCTTGCCCAGAAAGTCTCCGGGGGTGGGGCACTACCACATTACTGGCAGGGAGTTGGGTGTCACAGCAGCTTCAGTGGAACGAAAGGTGTAATTCACGAGACAGGATCACCTCGACAGGATCACCTCCCTGCTCAGCCTGTCCTTGTAGGAGAAATGTTCCATTCCATGGATCAATTTTGTGCCAGGTCTGTGTCTCCCCTGTACTGAGGGCTCCTCTCTTCTATCTTGAGACAATTTCCCCATGTTCTGTCTCCAGTAATAATATTTTCTGATTTGGCATTCTTAGCAGGATGAAATGACGTACAGTTCCTTATATTGCCAGTATATTTCTCGTGGACACTGCAGGATGCCCAGCAGGTTTAAAGGAACGAAAGGTGTAATTCACGAGACAGGATCACCTCGACAGGATCACCTCCCTGCTCAGCCTGTCCTTGTAGGAGAAATGTTCCATTCCATGGATCAATTTTGTGCCAGGTCTGTGTCTCCCCTGTACTGAGGGCTCCTCTCTTCTATCTTGAGACAATTTCCCCATGTTCTGTCTCCAGTAATAATATTTTCTGATTTGGCATTCTTAGCAGGATGAAATGACGTACAGTTCCTTATATTGCCAGTATATTTCTCGTGGACACTGCAGGATGCCCAGCAGGTTTAAAGGAACGAAAGGTGTAATTCACGAGACAGGATCACCTCGACAGGATCACCTCCCTGCTCAGCCTGTCCTTGTAGGAGAAATGTTCCATTCCATGGATCAATTTTGTGCCAGGTCTGTGTCTCCCCTGTACTGAGGGCTCCTCTCTTCTATCTTGAGACAATTTCCCCATGTTCTGTCTCCAGTAATAATATTTTCTGATTTGGCATTCTTAGCAGGATGAAATGACGTACAGTTCCTTATATTGCCAGTATATTTCTCGTGGACACTGCAGGATGCCCAGCAGGTTTAAAGGAACGAAAGGTGTAATTCACGAGACAGGATCACCTCGACAGGATCACCTCCCTGCTCAGCCTGTCCTTGTAGGAGAAATGTTCCATTCCATGGATCAATTTTGTGCCAGGTCTGTGTCTCCCCTGTACTGAGGGCTCCTCTCTTCTATCTTGAGACAATTTCCCCATGTTCTGTCTCCAGTAATAATATTTTCTGATTTGGCATTCTTAGCAGGATGAAATGACGTACAGTTCCTTATATTGCCAGTATATTTCTCGTGGACACTGCAGGATGCCCAGCAGGTTTAAAGGAACGAAAGGTGTAATTCACGAGACAGGATCACCTCGACAGGATCACCTCCCTGCTCAGCCTGTCCTTGTAGGAGAAATGTTCCATTCCATGGATCAATTTTGTGCCAGGTCTGTGTCTCCCCTGTACTGAGGGCTCCTCTCTTCTATCTTGAGACAATTTCCCCATGTTCTGTCTCCAGTAATAATATTTTCTGATTTGGCATTCTTAGCAGGATGAAATGACGTACAGTTCCTTATATTGCCAGTATATTTCTCGTGGACACTGCAGGATGCCCAGCAGGTTTAAAGGAACGAAAGGTGTAATTCACGAGACAGGATCACCTCGACAGGATCACCTCCCTGCTCAGCCTGTCCTTGTAGGAGAAATGTTCCATTCCATGGATCAATTTTGTGCCAGGTCTGTGTCTCCCCTGTACTGAGGGCTCCTCTCTTCTATCTTGAGACAATTTCCCCATGTTCTGTCTCCAGTAATAATATTTTCTGATTTGGCATTCTTAGCAGGATGAAATGACGTACAGTTCCTTATATTGCCAGTATATTTCTCGTGGACACTGCAGGATGCCCAGCAGGTTTAAAGGAACGAAAGGTGTAATTCACGAGACAGGATCACCTCGACAGGATCACCTCCCTGCTCAGCCTGTCCTTGTAGGAGAAATGTTCCATTCCATGGATCAATTTTGTGGCTTCTTTCATGTAGCTTCCAGTGCCTTACTGCCCTCAATATAAAAATTTTTTCCTTATATCTAAAATAAATCTACTCTCTTCTATCTTGAAACAATTTCCCCATGTTCTGTCTCCACAGACCCTGCTAAAGAATCTGTCTCCTCCTTTCATGTAGCTCCCCTTTAGATTCTGAAAGGCCACTATCAGGTCACCTTGGAGACTTCTTTTCTTCAGGGTGAAGAGCCTCAGCTCTCTCAGCCTGTCCTTGTAGGAGAAATGTTCCATTCCATGGATCAATTTTGTGGCAGGTCTGTGTCTCTCCTGTACTGAGGGCTCCACATCTGAACACAGTACTCCAGGTGGGACCTCACCAGCATAGAACAGAGAGACAGGATCACCTCCCTTCAACTTCTGGACACAAATTTTATGATACAGCTCAGCATTCGATTGACTTTCTGGGCTGTGAGGTCACATTGCTGGCTCATGTCCAGCTTCCAGTTCACAAATATGCTGACTTGGAAGGAACCTACAAAATGTTAATTGCTTTTATTTTAAAGGAACAAGAAATAGCAGCTATGCAATATGGATAAATTACATTTTACTGTACATGATACTGAAAACTACACTACAGCATGTAGCATCTCTGTAACCAACCACAAGCGTCTCCTCAAACTAAGTCACCTTTTTGTCTCTATATTTATTTCTTTTCATGCATATTTGTCTGTCTTTCACACTTGACTATTTTATTTACCTACGGTTTCTTTCTCTTTGTTTTATCTGCCAGTCTAATCTGTCTAACCTATTTTCAGCTTCTATAGCTGGCTTATCAGTCAAGTATCTAGGCATTAAATGCTCCAATGCATTTCTGAAGGCTTTTATTTTAGTTAAGTGACTTTGAACACACTTAGGAAGTGTTATTAATTAGAATCAGCAACACAGTACAACTTCAGGTACTAATTAGACATTGCCCTCCCATAAATCACTTAAACTTTCCCAAATACAGAACATTTTAACTAACTGAACAATTTGGAGATGGAGAAAATCATTGTACATGTTTTTGTAAATCTCCACTGAATACTCATTAGATTTGACATGGGAAGAATTTGTATTTTTTGGATACCAAAAATAAATCATAAAAATAAAGTTCTGTATTGTCAGCTGTGAATTACGTACACTTTGTTCTTCCTTTGGAACTGCTCATGGGGAATAGGTCCAAATGAAGACAGCTTAAAAAAGTAGTCTTCCAGTGACAGTTTAATTTTAATATTTTATTCCTTTTATGTTTGGTATTATTT
>VXAB01010394.1:0-20025 GCA_013399175.1 Odontophorus gujanensis | reverse complement strand
TGAAGAGCCTCAGCTCTCTCAGCCTGTCCTTGTAGGAGAAATGTTCCATTCCATGGATCAATTTTGTGGCAGGTCTGTGTCTCTCCTGTACTGAGGGCTCCACATCTGAACACAGTACTCCAGGTGGGACCTCACCAGCATAGAACAGAGAGACAGGATCACCTCCCTTTCTCAGCCTGTCCTTGTAGGAGAAATGTTCCATTCCATGGATCAATTTTGTGGCAGGTCTGTGTCTCTCCTGTACTGAGGGCTCCACATCTGAACACAGTACTCCAGGTGGGACCTCACCAGCATAGAACAGAGAGACAGGATCACCTCCCTTTCTCAGCCTGTCCTTGTAGGAGAAATGTTCCATTCCATGGATCAATTTTGTGGCAGGTCTGTGTCTCTCCTGTACTGAGGGCTCCACATCTGAACACAGTACTCCAGGTGGGACCTCACCAGCATAGAACAGAGAGACAGGATCACCTCCCTTTCTCAGCCTGTCCTTGTAGGAGAAATGTTCCATTCCATGGATCAATTTTGTGGCAGGTCTGTGTCTCTCCTGTACTGAGGGCTCCACATCTGAACACAGTACTCCAGGTGGGACCTCACCAGCATAGAACAGAGAGACAGGATCACCTCCCTTTCTCAGCCTGTCCTTGTAGGAGAAATGTTCCATTCCATGGATCAATTTTGTGGCAGGTCTGTGTCTCTCCTGTACTGAGGGCTCCACATCTGAACACAGTACTCCAGGTGGGACCTCACCAGCATAGAACAGAGAGACAGGATCACCTCCCTTTCTCAGCCTGTCCTTGTAGGAGAAATGTTCCATTCCATGGATCAATTTTGTGGCAGGTCTGTGTCTCTCCTGTACTGAGGGCTCCACATCTGAACACAGTACTCCAGGTGGGACCTCACCAGCATAGAACAGAGAGACAGGATCACCTCCCTTTCTCAGCCTGTCCTTGTAGGAGAAATGTTCCATTCCATGGATCAATTTTGTGGCAGGTCTGTGTCTCTCCTGTACTGAGGGCTCCACATCTGAACACAGTACTCCAGGTGGGACCTCACCAGCATAGAACAGAGAGACAGGATCACCTCCCTTTCTCAGCCTGTCCTTGTAGGAGAAATGTTCCATTCCATGGATCAATTTTGTGGCAGGTCTGTGTCTCTCCTGTACTGAGGGCTCCACATCTGAACACAGTACTCCAGGTGGGACCTCACCAGCATAGAACAGAGAGACAGGATCACCTCCCTTTCTCAGCCTGTCCTTGTAGGAGAAATGTTCCATTCCATGGATCAATTTTGTGGCAGGTCTGTGTCTCTCCTGTACTGAGGGCTCCACATCTGAACACAGTACTCCAGGTGGGACCTCACCAGCATAGAACAGAGAGACAGGATCACCTCCCTTTCTCAGCCTGTCCTTGTAGGAGAAATGTTCCATTCCATGGATCAATTTTGTGGCAGGTCTGTGTCTCTCCTGTACTGAGGGCTCCACATCTGAACACAGTACTCCAGGTGGGACCTCACCAGCATAGAACAGAGAGACAGGATCACCTCCCTTTCTCAGCCTGTCCTTGTAGGAGAAATGTTCCATTCCATGGATCAATTTTGTGGCAGGTCTGTGTCTCTCCTGTACTGAGGGCTCCACATCTGAACACAGTACTCCAGGTGGGACCTCACCAGCATAGAACAGAGAGACAGGATCACCTCCCTTTCTCAGCCTGTCCTTGTAGGAGAAATGTTCCATTCCATGGATCAATTTTGTGGCAGGTCTGTGTCTCTCCTGTACTGAGGGCTCCACATCTGAACACAGTACTCCAGGTGGGACCTCACCAGCATAGAACAGAGAGACAGGATCACCTCCCTTTCTCAGCCTGTCCTTGTAGGAGAAATGTTCCATTCCATGGATCAATTTTGTGGCAGGTCTGTGTCTCTCCTGTACTGAGGGCTCCACATCTGAACACAGTACTCCAGGTGGGACCTCACCAGCATAGAACAGAGAGACAGGATCACCTCCCTTCAACTTCTGGACACAAATTTTATGATACAGCTCAGCATACGATTGACTTTCTGGGCTGTGAGGTCACATTGCTGGCTCATGTCCAGCTTCCAGTTCACAAATATGCTGACTTGGAAGGAACCTACAAAATGTTAATTGCTTTTATTTTAAAGGAACAAGAAATAGCAGCTATGCAATATGGATAAATTACATTTTACTGTACATGATACTGAAAACTACACTACAGCATGTAGCATCTCTGTAACCAACCACAAGCGTCTCCTCAAACTAAGTCACCTTTTTGTCTCTATATTTATTTCTTTTCATGCATATTTGTCTGTCTTTCACACTTGACTATTTTATTTACCTACGGTTTCTTTCTCTTTGTTTTATCTGCCAGTCTAATCTGTCTAACCTATTTTCAGCTTCTATAGCTGGCTTATCAGTCAAGTATCTAGGCATTAAATGCTCCAATGCATTTCTGAAGGCTTTTATTTTAGTTAAGTGACTTTGAACACACTTAGGAAGTGTTATTAATTAGAATCAGCAACACAGTACAACTTCAGGTACTAATTAGACATTGCCCTCCCATAAATCACTTAAACTTTCCCAAATACAGAACATTTTAACTAACTGAACAATTTGGAGATGGAGAAAATCATTGTACATGTTTTTGTAAATCTCCACTGAATACTCATTAGATTTGACATGGGAAGAATTTGTATTTTTTGGATACCAAAAATAAATCATAAAAATAAAGTTCTGTATTGTCAGCTGTGAATTACGTACACTTTGTTCTTCCTTTGGAACTGCTCATGGGGAATAGGTCCAAATGAAGACAGCTTAAAAAAGTAGTCTTCCAGTGACAGTTTAATTTTAATATTTTATTCCTTTTATGTTTGGTATTATTTAAAGATTTTTTTGTTTGTTTAACTGTTTTATCTCATAGAAATAAATTGTAATACTTTAAACAACCTTAATTTCTTTAAATCAATATGACTGTGATTAAATTATAATTTTCAAGCTGAAAACTCAAATGATAAATAAAATTTCCAACATTTTACATGAGTATGACAACTTGTTTTATGTGTTTGATATTGAATCAGTGTACCAAATGAAAGCACAAAGCTTGGTGAGCAAAAAAAAATTAGATACTTTAAACATTTCAGAAAAGACCTTAACACCTATAGGCCACGTGAGTTATGGGCAGCGTATACTGTTAGGCAAGGCTGTCTAACCCTGAATCTATTTCAGCTTAAATCTGCATGTGCATCCTTTCCCCCGAGGTTCTGTGTCAGGGTTGTTACCAGTGATTCACCATCTATAATCTCACTTCACTGGCAATCTCAAAAGGTAAGGAATAGGTTATGCTTTCTCTTGGTAGTTGTTAGGATTCAGAAGGGAAAAAAAAAAAAAGTCAAATATGTGAGACATCAGTTACACACAGAAATGCTTTCCTTGGCAATTTTTTAATGTGGTGGAAGTACTAGCAGGACACTTCAACAGATCATGTGCACTTAAGAAAATAAATTGACCTAATGTTATGAACTCAGTGGGGGAAAAAATACAATACATACTAAATGTGATCTGCTTGAAGTCTGATTCTGCTCTAACGGGTTTGAAGAATAACAGCTCTGTCTTTTGTGCTGCAAATTTTGAACTGCATTTTTAAACTTTGAAATTGTTGCAATGGGTTTAAAAATTGGATGTGAAGTGCAAAATTGAGGCTGTTTATGAGAGGAGGCTAAGATATGTTTGCTTAACTTAATGATCTTTTATTTGCATCACATTAATCTTTAAACCAAAACTCTTTTTCTACCTCGTGTATTTCTTTTCTACCATAAAAGCTCAGCATTTTTCTCTTCAAATAATTCTGTGAAAACCTGAGCCAGCTCGCTACATTTGGACAACATTCAGTTTCTTATGATCCATTTTTATGAACTTTATTATTTCAAACAGGCCTTATACTTCATGTTTCTCATAAAGTCAGACAAATGTGAGCATATTCTGTGATTAAAATTGCAGCTAGTATAGTTTAGCTTCTTGACATGAATTTAAAATGAACAAGTTTTTCAAATTATTTTGCTTTCTATTACTTAAGGTACTGAAGCACAAGTAGACATGCTTGGTTTATTCTTCCGCGTGAATCAATATTACTGTGAGGAATATTCCCAGTGTTAAAAATGAAGCAAAATAAATTCTCTCTAACTAGCACTTATTGGTGTTGAAAATACTAGAAGATTCTTCCTACTATGTTTACTACAAAGACCAAGGAAGGAACTTAACATTGCTGGAAGTAACAGTTTTTTATGGGTGGTAAGTGAGAAATTGTCCATTCATCTTTCAGAAAAGGGTTGGTGTGCATTGGCAGCTATTTTCATTTAAACTTAGACTTAGGCTAGAAATCAAGCAGCAGCATTTGTCAGGGGTGGACACACAGCATTTGCATAGGCCAGATCAAATGATGGTCCATGTTAAACCCATGTTTAAATTTGCAAATATATATAAACTGAAATGACTGTCTAATGAAAGTGATAGCAGGGTTGATGAACACAGTTCTACAGCAACATGCTAGTTGCTGTAGTCACCAGGAAGATTTATCTCAGCAGGCTGACTTCTATACTTGAAAATGAAAGTATCTTAAGAAAGGTAGCACAGTGATTTATGAAATGTATCAGGAACTGAATCTCAGAGCTCAGAAATCTCCACATAACTTCCACATGTCTGCAGCTATCCCTGAAGTCATGATGCTGAATCCTAAAGAGCTGGGAAAGAAAGCAAGCTTTTGTCAGTAGAGCGTTTGCAGTTCTTCAGGAAGGAAGCTTTTGTTCAGCGCAGTGCAGTGAGTTGCAGCTCAGCAGAACTTTTTGTACATTTTTTTTTGGCTGACATTGGACTGCAGCTGTGATACAGATACCTTTTCAATGGATCTTTGCTGAACAAAATGAAAGGTTGAGACAGGGCAAATATTTTTATGAGGTCCTCAGGGGAAGTAGGATCCCTGGAGCAAAGGGAGTGACGATCACAACTGCACATAGTAATCGGACATTCAGAGTTTACCTGAAATCTGAACTTTAAACTAAAGGACATGCAGGTCATGTTTAGTACCTGGAGTGTCAGAACAAGTGCATCTCTCTTCTTTCCTTGTTACTTCCAGTACACTGTACTGTGGACACAGCAGTCTAAGTGAATCACAGCACTTTAGACAGTCTGATTCCTATGATACGGCCTTTCTTCTCTTAATTCATATTAGATTTTTTTTTTTACCAATAGATCACCAACTCCACATCATCTTTCATACAGAGGCTTTTATGAGGGTGTGATCTGGAACACTGAACCGGGCGTGTATCTTAGCTAGTACAATATATAGTGTTCTTTTAGCTGTGTCAAATGACAACGAAGCATCCCTTATTTTGATGCTCAAAATACATGCACAGATAGGTACTATTTTTGTCAACATATAAGCTGAATGTATATTTGTATGCATACGTACATTTCCAATGAAAGTAATAATTTTAGCTATACTTTAACAATGAACAGCAATTAGCTATGGATAAGGAAAGAGTCATCACTTCATACAAACTATAGACTTAGAAGTACCCGACACATTTGCAGAACAGTATAAAAAATATCTGTTTTAAACATGATGAAACTCCTCAGACTTCAGTGAAAAGTGGTGTTGGCTGATGATAGGCATGCAGTGCCATTTTGGGCCAATTAATTCTCTGGGGTTGAAAATTATCTGTCTAATTGGTAAGAAAGATTTCTGTCTTAAAGCTGATTGCTTTATTTATTTAGCTTAGTAGAGCAAGTCTTTATTGTGCAAATTACATGTAAGTTGTTTGTTCTGCCCACTTTTATTCCACAAAGATTTGCCTTGTTATTTAAAAGAAAAGACTTTTTCTAAAGAAAATCTAAGAAGAGTCATTTTTCATTTAATCTTTTCCATCACAGCAGCACAGCTTCTCTTGAACTGAACTTTTATTTCAGATTGAAAAAGTAAATTTCCTTTTATTAAAAAAAAAAAAGCAACAAAAAAAAAGACCATTTTTTAAAAAACATAGGATATGGAAAATAGTTTACTGCTCATTTTACTTTCATCTAAGCATTTCAGGGTCAGTTTCCTTCAATTGTGGATGAAATATCTCACATATTAATAATGAATATGTTAGAAACATTTGAGTTCAATGTCCCATACTTTGACCAGGGCAAGTGAGTTACAGAAATTTCTCTAGGGTCTCTCTAGGGATGCCACTGTGAGAAAGATGACAGGGCTAAGCATCATATCTAAAATACAAGCATTAGATTCTCCGTTCTCAGTATTTTGCTCCTGGATGACATAGTCCTTGTAAACAAATGTTGTCAAAGTTTGAAATGAAAACAGGAATGTATATATATCAGAGGTTCCTAATAACTGTTTTTTTTTGTTGTTGTTGTTTATTTGTTTGTTTGTTTTTTCTCCCTCTTTAAGCTTAGATGACCACTGGTGTAATAGTTTCTTGATTATTTATGAAGAGGATAACATATAGAAGAAACAGCTCATTGTGTCATTCATACTGTCATACCTGTGCCCATCTACCACCCATATGACTCTTCAGTATTGAGAATTCTATGGTCAGAGCTCCTGGATAAAAAGTAGCAGCAATTCAAGTCTTGCTGTCTCTCTGAAATCTTCTTCTGATAATGTAATATTCTGTAGCTGACATCATCCTAAAAATGTACTTTAGACTGATTTTTTAAAAAGAGTGACACTTTCCTATACAGTCTGGTCCATTCTGGATCCAGATCAGCATGGGGGCAGGTAATTTATCTTTCTGTAGACTGATTTTGTAAGACAGAATGGTTTGGTGCATACAAAATAAAAATTACTGCAGTATGTGCAAATACAGGCATGGTGGATCAGTGGACTTGCACTGGGTTCGTGCATAGTGAATTAGGATTTTTCCCATTCCAGAACTGTCGAAAGGACGTCCATCCCCTAAAACACTTGAGCCTACAAAAACAGCACTTTGCCAATAAGACAATAGCTGTGTTTTGAAAACAGACTTAGTGGCATATCGCTATTGCATCTCAGTGGTTACGATGCCAGATCTACTGCTCTGGACTGTCACTGTGAAAACTCCACTTCTAAACCAGGAAAGACTGCACTATGAAATGCTACAATTGTTTCTGTACTGTCCAACATAGAAAGGAGGGAGTGCAACAGCTCCAAAGCTGACTTCCTTGAAGTCTGACAGAAACTGCCAGACTTACTGACTGGTAAAGGAAAGAGAATGCACACTATGATGTGACTGATGACGGTTATGAAAGTTCCAGATCTAAAAGATCCTTCTCTGCAGATTTTCCTGCTCTCTTGCAGGAATTAGAAATGGTTACTTGCAGTGCTCTTCCTTATACAGCAACAAAGCTGTCGCACATTTTGTCTCTCAACAATGTTGGCTTGAATGAAATGCGAATATGGCTCACAAGCAGCATGTACAAGAGAGAAAAGTAAGACGCTTAGCTCCAGTAAGTGCCTGAACACTCTTGTTAACTTGGCATGGGTATGATAGTATTTCAACTTGACATTGACATGAGCATTTCAATGGCGAGACAGTAAGCTCCCTGATAAAGCTATTGTCTGACTAGGAAACAAGTTTCTTTTACAGGGCAGCCTCTTTATAACAATTATAGTAAAAACTAACCTTTCAGAAGTTACGTTTCTGTTCAAGGGGCCAAAACAAGGACTGAAAGCAAGGATTAATTTCCCAGCAACAATCTTACAATTTCAAATGAAAATAAAATGCAGACGGGATTTTATAAGAGGTATTATCATACATGAAAATATCCATCCTTTAATTGTTCTAATTAGGTTCTGCATCCTAATGTGATCACAAGCAAAGAGTCTCACATGTGGGAACAACCCTTCTTCAAACTTCTGAAAATTCAAAGCAAAATAAAGAAGAAATTCATGCAGAAAATAATATTCTTTAGAACACTACAAGTTTGCATTTTTAGGAGTTGACTTCGACAAGAATTGCCTCATTATGCTCAGTATTTTTGGCATGCGGTTTGAATATAGTTCTCTTTCTGAGTACACTGCATAGAAAAACAGCTTTGATATAGCTCTGGATGTCTGTTCTGTGGTTCTCTGTGTATTTCATAGTTCTCTGTTTGTTGCCATTGTGTTGGGTTCTGTTTTTTTTGTTGTTGTTGTTGTTGTTTGTTTTCTTTTGTGTTTTTTTTTCTCCAAAATGTACATGCAAGTCTTTTCATCTGTCTGTGCTTCTTCCTGTTCTTTGTTTCCTTCAGTGTAGTTGTAAGAATTTTTTATCAGCCTCTGAATCCGTTACTGTACTAAAGCAGTGACATAAAGTGATAGCATCTGGAAGTTAAGTACGGGCATTATGCATTGAAATGATTCCTAAATCATATATTCCACATTAAGTAAAATCCGTGGAAATAAATTTCTGTCATGGCTTGTAAGTAATGTATAAAATAATTGCCCAATACTGTCAGATAGTAAGTGATATCCACACTCAGAGTCCACCATATTTAGTTTATTGGTTTGCATCCCTTTCAGTTGTCTTTTTTCACTTGATGGTGTACAATCAGTTGCTGTACATTCATCCATTTATTTAATTTTGAGTGCTCTTCTCTCTTTTTGTATGGTCTTAAACAATTCATTAATTTGGAGAGTATGGAGTATTTTTCAACCATCAGCATCAAGAAACTGTTATTCCTTGCTGCTTTAAATGAATGCAAATCGTTTTGGTTTGTATGTGATGGCAAACTAGGACTTCTGCCAGTTTCCTTGATTGTTTTAGAGAAATTCCAGACAGCTCCTTAATGCATGTTTAGAGTTGTAAGTCTCCTATTGATGGTGCATTAATAGCTGTCATCAGAAGTATCATATAAAAGATGATGGTGTCAGCAGTGCTATACATAATGGCAGTCTCCTTGTGAACAGATTATAGAGAAGAGAGAAAAGGATGGAGGATTGTTTTAGAAACTAGTCCTTTATTTAGAGTCAAAGAGGGGTGAGACTGTCACTTTAAATAATAGTTTTCTACTTCAGGAGATAGTTTGTTAGTTATTCTCTCTTCATGTTATGCCAAAGTTGATTTCTGTGTACTGGAGACAATAAATGTAATGCAAGAGCCTGATACATATTCATAATTTTGCTGTAAGGCTAAAGTGCTTTCCTTGTAAATTCATCTAGCTACAGATATTGTGAGCACCAAAAGCAATTACTTCACCCCAACAGTTTGGTCTAAAAAAGAATACCATTAAACTTCTTGTTCTATATTTATTGTTCTAACAGGGAACAAGAAGAACATTCTGCTGAGACACCAGTGCAAGTACCAAAATTAGGATGCTTTTATTCAATTATATTTGACAAAGCTGGATGCTTTTTTTCAATGTGTAATTTAGTAAATTTATGTACCTATCAAAAACAATTCATAGTGCTCTCCAGTGTTAAATTGTGGTAAAAAGGGAAGGCTAGGCAATTTTAGAAAAGGAGCAGCATGCTTTCCATTTGCAGAGGAAGGCATGAGACTCTTAGGAAAGAATGTTAATTTTTCAAATTGTTGGTTTTCTTCTCCCTTGCCTCCTGACCTGCTCACACGCTATTAACACCTACAACCAACAATCCATTGACTGGGCTCTGTACAGAGATCCGAAAGCTGCATCTTGCCCCCAGCACATACATCTTACACAGGATTACAGTCTGGGTTAAGTCAGAGGAGCAGAAACAGGAATAAAGAGAAGGAAGGTGTTATTTTTATGGGGGAAGAAAATATAAATTGAAAAAAGAATGGACTAGCTTTCTAGGAGGGTTGTCAGAAAGCATGCCACCAGGCCACCATAGAGAGGTATTTGTTCAAAAGTGAATAGATGGAAGTCAAGCTCGTAGTCAAATAGATGGAAGTCAAGAGGTCAAATTCATAGTATGGAATAAACACTGATACATAGGTGGAAAGTCAACTATGAAAATTCCTGAGGATAAAAAATATATAAAAAATTGTATGGCAGATTAGATCTTCTGACAGTCTGTAGAAGAAGAATAAAACATCAAATCAATACAGTTATTTTTTTTAGAAGTATTTTGCTTGTGTGTCAAAATCATAGTTGTTGAGACAAGGGAGGAAGGTGATTCAATGATAAAGATGTATAATGGAGAGAAGCAAAATTATTTTTTTTTCCTATGTGATTCAAGACACAGTATAAAGATGATGGCCTGGAACTACCCTAACTTGTGGAACTGTCTGCAGTAATGGAACTGTTTCCATTACAGACAGTGGACATTAACGCTTTCAAAGCATCATCAGGCAGGCAGGCAGGCAGGCAAAATAAACAAGACTGATCAATTTGGGGAGATTCTTGTTTTTTGCGGGACTCTTGTTGGTTTGTTTGTTTATCTCACTCTACAGGA
Source organism: Odontophorus gujanensis (assembly GCA_013399175.1). Taxonomy (NCBI): domain Eukaryota; kingdom Metazoa; phylum Chordata; class Aves; order Galliformes; family Odontophoridae; genus Odontophorus; species Odontophorus gujanensis. The sequence continues at coordinate 9,625 of VXAB01010394.1, read as the reverse complement.
AAGTTTATTGACAACCTCAACTTAAAAATATTTTGACATAATGTGATACAATGTGAATCTTAGAATCATAGAATCACAGGATCATAGAATGGTTTGGGTTGAAAGTGACCTCAAAGATCATGACTTTCCAACCTCTGACTTGGGCAGGGTTTCCAACCACTAGATCAAGCACTAATTAGATTACCCAGGGCCCCATTTAGCCTGTCCTTGAGCATCTCCAGGGTGGGTCATATATAACCTCTCTGGGCAACCTGTTTCAGCAGCTTATCACCCTTTTAATGGCAAACTTCCTCTTGACATCTAATCTAAATCTCCCCTCCTTTAGTTTAAAACCATTCTCTCTTGTCCTATCACTATTTACTCATGTAAAAAATTGGTTTCCCTTATGTTTATAATGTCCCTTTAAATACTGGAGGGCCATAACAAGGTCTCCCTGGAGGTTTCTCTTTTCCAGATTCAACAAGGCCAGCTCCTCAGTTTAACTGTCTCCATAGGAGAGGTGCTCCAGCCCTTGGATTATCTTTGAGGCCCTCCTCTGGACCCTTTCTAAAAGCTCTACATTTTCACTGCGTTGAGGGCGTCAGGCCTGGAAGCAGTACTCCAGCTGAGGGCAGAGTAGAGGGGAACATTATCTCCCTCACCATGGTTTTTTCTGTTCATGCATCATGCATCTTTTTTGGAGACTTCTGAAGGAGTGTTGTGAATCAGAGGCAGAAGCTCTATGAGGTGAACCACAAAGAGAGCTTTTTAAATGTTTAAAGTGGGTTGAATTGTGTTCAGATATGTTCATAGACCTTTTCTCAATTTAATGGTGTAAATTTCAGGAACTATGTTTCTGTTTATTTGTATAGGTAATATGAACTGCTGCAAACCAGGTCACCTTAAATATATTTGTACACAATATCATATAAAATACACAATTATATTTACATATTTATCATAAAAACATGGTATTAAAACTGAAAATTACTGTTTAAAACATATTTAACTTTTTTTTTCCTTTTTTTAATGAGAACAGCTATTTTAGAGCTGGTGTGCACAGTATCTACAACTGTCTTTTTGAAAAAAATATCCTCTAAACAGTCTGGGAGTGGTGGTAAATAAGGATGAAGAGAAGAGCTAGATGTAGGGAAAAACCACTGTTTTTACAGAGTATTTCTGTTTTTACAACAAAAATATTTGCTTGGGGAACTTTGATTTTTTCTATTTCTTTATTTTTTTTTTAATTAACCTTAGAACAAAATATCAATCCAGTGTAGGAAAGTGACTGTATCACCTAAATCCGCATCTTCAGAAAGCATTATCCATTGGTTGAGCACTGTGGTGCAGAATGGATGAGCTATGTCTGTGACATTAGAAATCTGTTTATAAGATGTTGTTGCCTTTATCCCTGTAGTATCTCATCATGATAGTTTAAATTTAGCTGTTGTCACAATTTTCTGTGAATTATGAAATTGTTCTTTGCTCTGAGCTGGCAAACATGCTTAAGTGGCTAAGTGATTAGCCCAAGATGACCTAAGAAATCTGTGGCAATAACAGAAAATGAACATGTGCCTTCTTATAAGTATTCAGTTATATATGAAATAGGATCATTAAAAAACACACGCAAAAACGTTTTACTTCTTCTGTATTAGGACAGATATGGTGTCTCTCAGCAGTGTACAGAGAGAAAAGCTTTCAACACTGCTGAAATTAGAGTTACATATGACATAATTCCTATAGCCTGGTAGCAAAGTTATCATTTTATGAGATTTGTAAATTAGGATTAATGTTTCAACTTGCTGTGATATCTATGCAGATGATGTCTTGCTGGTTACTGAGAAACTGGAAAGATGAGCATAATGCACAGGAACTCTGTACTGAAAACTCTTATGGGTAGTCTCAATCATCAAGGGAGCACACTCTTTATTTTAGAGAATATTCCCTTCAATTGTTTGTCATGATTTTATTTTATTTTATTTTTTTCCTATGTAATGCTTTCAGCTCTTTTTATGCACCAGTATAAAAAAAAAAAAATACTTTCAAATCCTGCATGGCTTTTCCTAATGAGTTTCACAGCTGACACACTCTTAAAATGCTCTCTTTCTAGGCACCCGTTACAGGGTCTCCTTATATGTGGGAGGATGCAATGCAAATTATCTGTTCTTCCACATACAAGAGGGCTTCTTTTCCTGCAAACACTAGGTTATTTTATCAAATTCTTATTGATGTGAGCTGAATCTACCTGTGTCAAGAGTCGGAATGAAATTTGATACAGGATGTCAATCTGAAGAATGTTATTCAAAGTTTGGCTTCTTTTTGTCATCAGTACTTGCCATCAATTGGTATTCAAGATCTACTTTGGACATTAAACTTGTTGCTTTATTTACATCTGTACTAATAAAATTTTCTGTAGAAGTTTCATAGGAAAAACTACCACCGGTAAACTTCTAACGGGGAAGCTTCCAAGTCACTACTTTTAATAAACTCAGTAATCACACACACACAATAACTTAAAATAAATTAAGCCTTTTCTGAAAAGATAATGTAGTGAAAATGCCTATATGAAGAAAGGCTGGCCTCCTATGAAGAAGGGCTGGAGGAGCTGGGCTTGTTCAGCCTAGAGAAGAGAATGCTTTGGGGAGACCTCACTGTGGCCTTCCAATACTTAGAGAACTTATAAACGGGAGAGAGACCAACATTTTACATGGTCTGATAGTATTAGGACAAGGCAGAATGATTTTAAACTAAAAGAGGGGAGATATGGCTTAGATGTAAGGTAGAAATTCTTTACTCAGGATGATGAGGCACTAGCACAGGCTGTCCAAAGTAGCCTTGGCTGCCCCATCTCTGCAGGTGTTCAAGACCAGGTTGGATGGGGCCCAGGGCAGCCTCATCTATTGGCTGGAAACTTTGACCTTGCAAGGGGAGGGGAACTAGATGATCATTAAGGTTCCTTTCAACCCAAGCCATTCCATGATTTTATGATTCTATGAAAATAGGAGTGTTACAATGAGCTAGCATGACCAAACCCAAAAGGCCTTTAAAATGAGATTGAATCATTTCACATTTGTATCATTTTCAGTTGGAGAACTGTGATTCAGTTTTATGAGACCTATTTAATACATAATTTTCACTGGAACATGAAGGAGTGAAGTAATAATTGTGATAATTTAAGATTACAAGTATTTGGATAAAAACAAATGATAATTTTAACAGATCTGAATTGTCATCTGAGGTTATATAACCTGATTTATTTTTTCACTGAACAATTGCACATAACAGTTTACAATATATTTTCATATATGGTTTTATCGTTTTTTTCCCTTAATAAATTATATTTCTCTATATAACAGAAACAATTGTTTTGTTTTGTCCTGAGGACATGTAAGATTAATGGAAAATAGTTATTCTCTAGGTAGAAGAACTGATATTATTTATTCCTTCATTTTGATACAAAGGATGGTTATGATCTTCATGTACTTATTTATATTTCATGCATTTTCTTTTTCATTCATGTTCTGGAGCTGCTAAAGTAACTGTATTTCTGAAAACTTGCATTTAATTTCCACTTGCCAAATCTAATGAAACTGCTTTAAAGAAAACTGTTTCTTTGTCAACCTGTTATGATAATTATGGTGGCTAGACAGGTCATGTTTCTGAGCCACTGGAATCAGAGGAATCAGGAAAGGATTTTGGTAGAAAAGTACAGTTTGTTAATGAGCATTTCTGCGTGGGTTTCCCAGTCAACTTTTCCAAACTTTGCTTATACAATTTAATAGTTTGTTCTGCAAAGATTTTCTCTTTCAGTGGTCATGAGTCAGGTAGCTATTTTTCCTACTCCGAGCAGCAGTTTGTTTCACATTGATATATATATATTTTTTTTTTTCAGAATACATTACCTCAAAGAATGCTGTAGACAAACAAATATGCAGTCACTTCTCATTCTCCTGTTATACATAGAGTGCTGCAAGGGCTAGGTTACACCTTATTTTCTTCGTTCACTCAAGGCTGTAGCCTTTTCATCAAGGGCACTGTTGCACTTTAAATTTTTATTTTCCAATGCAGTCTCCTGCTGACTGAAATCTCGGTCAAAACCTTGTGACCTTATTCAATGCACTTTCTTTCTACTCCTCGGCAGCAGTAATGTTTGATGGCTGTAATGCAGGTTTGTAGATCAGCCACTGAGATACACATGGCACTTTAGTGTTGCATTAAACTGTGTTTGCAAGTCTTTCTTATGCAGAGGCTCAGGAGTCTATGTGCTGCCTGTTAAGAAACATTCAGTGGTGTCTACTAGAAGAGGAAAATAGCTATCTGGGGTCACAGCAAAGGTCCTGTTTCTGACAGTGGACAGCAGCAAGTGGCTAAGGAGTAGCATGATGGCAGGGAGATCTCTGAAGTGACCTTCTGAAGAGCAGGGGTATTTATTTTTCACTGTTCCATTCAGAGCAGTTATCTAGGCACAGGTAGAAATCAGACCTCCTTCATTTAGACAGTAGGGGCAGAGGGAGTTAACTCAAAGTGATGGGAGTAGAACATGAATCAAGCAGGAGAAATACAGCTTGAGTATCAGAGAAACTACTTAGTGGTAAGCTGTATTACAGAATCAAGCAGCTTCACATAGAAGATGATGGATTTGTATTGCTTGTGGCATTTAAAGGTGAGTTGGGCAGAGCACAAGAAATACGTTAAGAGACCCAGCCATCTCAAGCAGAATGAAGCAGTAGATGAACATTTCTGGATACAAGTGTGTTGCTGCTCAGAAAAGGATTGAAATATTTCCAAAATTGCTTGAATAAGAGAAAAAAACATGTTATTTTTTTCTTTGAGATTGTCAAAAAAGGCCTTCAGTTTTTTTTAACTGTTCATCTAGTTTTGCGTGTATGTCTTAACTTCTACAACGTGTTCAATGTATGAGGGTGGGTCGCATAATCTTTATTTAATTACATGCCGCAAGATGTATACTTCAAACCTATATGCAGTTTAGAGAACTAGATTACTGAAAATATCTTTCACCATTTTCTTTTGCAAATGATATATTATTATTCTAACTAATGTCAAGTAGCATCTGGCTATGTGGGAGTAGCATTATTTAGATTGAACATCTAAATAAGCATTTCATAACCTGGGCTTTCATTCTAACTAGGTGATTATATCTGCCATTTGTGTTTTAATGAACACTCTGTCCAGAATGTCACTCAGCCTCTGGTGCTCTGTAGTCTGTAGCATTTACTTTAAAAAATATTTAATATGCAGCTGCCTTCTATACATATATAGCACATCTCCATTTGAAGCCATCAGGTAGAACTAAGGCACTTAAAAACTTTCAAGCATCATACAATTTTGCAATTGAAGACAGTTTAAAGCTTCAGGCACTTAGCTAACTTAATTTTTGTAGAAGGGAAGAAAGAGATGTAGGTATTCAGAAGAAGATGAAGTCAAAGAGTGCTGTGCCAGGTGTTTCAGTCGTAGGAAAGCTTAAAGCACGGAAAGAGCAATGTAGCAGCAAAGCAGACCCGCTGAATAATTCATCACTGTCTTACACACTTCTGCTGCTGAACCATTATTTAGGAAAGAATATTATATTGTTATTGATTGCAGCACTTGCTGACACGTTTCATTTGCTGGAGGTGTGTGTGTATGCTTTGTATTTCCGACACTTACACCATCAGCAGAGAAACTTCTGTATGAGCTCTATTAAAATTTAAGAGGCTAAGTGTTTTCCTCACAAACACACGCACACACAAAGCATTTATCCATAATGGTCCGAGCTGGCTTCAGTAACAGTCTTCAGGAACATGGATAGTGTTTTCAAAGTGATAAAGAACATTTCTTAGGGGGGGTACAAGCAGGTTTGCCTTTACTGTAAGACTGCAGGTAAAGTGGCTCGCTTTTATATGACTGTGACACCCTGCAGCACTATGGGAATGCATAGGACAGGGCCAGAAGCATCTTCTGTCGGGACAGTCAGCTCCAGTGCAGCCGAGTTCACAGACAGCCCCACTTATATGAGCCAAACCCCAAGAGTGCCCTTTTCTTAGGCAGCTGCAGTTGCTGATACAAATAAACTTTTGCCTGTATTTGGCTAAAGGCCAGAAGAACTTGGTGGCTGTTGCAGCTAGTATATGTTACTTCAACAATAAAATGAGACTCTGGTACTTATGTGCTTGCAAACAAATCTATACATAGGCATACATAGAGATCTCTCTATATAAAATATACATGCATATATATAGGCATAGTTAAATAGATATGCAGTCCTCTAAACAGTTGTATATACGAAACTAGATACATGCTGTTATTTAAGCTTTTAGATTTATTCTGGCTCAGTGTGAGAAGTATCAGGTTTTAGATTCTTTTCAGAAACAGTGAAGGATATTTTTCTTGGTTAAGGACAGGGTCAAGGAAAAAATAAACCAGAAATACTTTTTTTCTGATTTTTGTTCTTGCTGTTGTTTAAAGGAAATCTAGTTAAAATGAAAAAAGACATTGTTACAAAATATAGATTGTCTAGAAACAGTATTGAGAAAATCCCGAGAGACTGTGGCAACCTTTCTGTCAAATGCTGAGTGTGTAGGGGATCCCGTGCCAAATCCTTAACAGCACTGGAGATTGAAAAACAGCTTGTATCCTGAAGGAAACCCTTTCCTTACCTCTCCTCCTTACATGCTCAAACCTATTAATAGCAAAAAAAGTGTACAGGCAAAACACAACAGATCCTGAAAGACTCATTTGAAGAATAATCAGTGTTCTTTCAACATTTTGAAAATTCAGACGATGGAAAAAAAATAATAATTTCATACCGGGATTAATTCACAGTAAGATATTGATCTCTTAAAGCAAATGGCTGCCTGCTCAATGATTTCAAAAGAGTCAGGGCTCACTCCTCATGTCCAGCTTTCTCAGGTGGAAAATCATGAATAGGTTAATAAACATTTATTTCATAAATATTTACTTCCACGCAGATTTTGGAAAAACCAGTTCACAATTAGCAGATTTAGAGGCTTAGCTGATTAGACGATTCCTCTGCCCATCAGTCACAGGTACACAGTATATTGCTGCTTTGTGAATGCAAACTGGTTTTGCACAGCTTGAATTTTTTTAACTCTTAAAATACTAAATGAACACTGCTCAGTAGAATATTCAGTAATGAAAACTGCGTGTATTACATGCATTTCTGATTTTATTTTTTATTTATTGGCAGGAGGGAAATTAGATGGTTAATATTTGGCTTATTCATTAAAACTAAGTTGGCAAGACCAAAGAAAAGTTGTGGGGTTGGGAGATATAATTTTAAATAGATTTCTAGTGGTTTTGTATTTGGAAGGATTCTGTATGGATTGCTCAATATCTGAAAAGAAATTTGTAAATGTAATTTTATAAAATTATTCTTCAAAATGCTTTGAATTTGCTGCGACAAAAAATACATAAATGCTGCAGATTTAGAAATAGGTGCTTCAAATGATGCTTTTTGCATCCAAGCCATCTCTTATTTCCACAATTTAGTTATTGTGATTTACGTAGAAGAAATCCATACATAGATTTAGTCAATGTTTTGATTGTTGGTAACCAGTGAAAATGAAAAGCACTATATCTCTGAAACTTATTAAGAATGTGAAAAGGTACACCTTAATCATTATTTATTGTCTAGAGCTTTTGGTATGCCTGATTCATTTTTGAGATAAGTACTGGAAAAGTGGAATGCAGTGTGTCTTTTACAAAATGCTGAGCAAAACTCACAATAATGTGGTGGTGATTAGTGCAGTACGATGCTTACAGCAATCATATACTGCCAGTGATTATACTTTGGAGCCACTATAAAAACAAGCTGTTCCTGATGTGCTTCTCAAAAATAGGACAAAATGTTCTCCATTAGTCTGTTGCTACTTAACATCGTTCTCTACGTCATTTCTTATTTTTTTTTTCTCATGCCATCTGCAGAAAAACATGTCTCTCAACCTTCTAGATCCTGAGATGGCAATTTTCAGAGCTGTAAGAAGAATTAGGTCATGTGACAAGAGGTGGTGTTGTAAAGGCTTTTAAAAATATTAAGATAAAGAACAAACTTGCCATCACTGATTATTATCTTCAGTACAAGAAAGTAAAACATTGTTCACTTATATGGTCAAATACATTTTCACATATTTCATATTCTCTGGGGCTCTTCAGTCTAGAGAAGAGAAGTATCTGGGGGCACCTTATAGTGGCCTTCCAATACCTGTCCCCTCCCTGGAAGCTTTCAAGACCAGGCTGGATGGGACTTTGAGCAGCTTGGTCTAGAGGGAGGTGTCCCTGCTTAGTAGCAGGGGAGTTGGAACTAAATGATCTTACAGGTCCCTTCCATTCCATGATTCTATGATTCTATGTAAAATTCAAATATAAAATTATATTCTGTGATTTTAATCTACTTTTAATGCCAAAGTGCCCAAATTCTTACACCTCTTGGCCTTGGTCCTTTAGTTGTAGAGCAATTAAACTCATTCATTATGAAACACAGTGCTGTTTCCTCAGAAAGGGCTTCCATGAAGTAAGGAACATCGTGGATGACATACACTTCATGCTGAGTGTGTCCTCTGCCTCCTAGAGTTGAGCAGAAGGCTGATGAGGTGAGCCCAGGTGTCCCTCTGGACTGGCACCACAGCACTGAGCAGCCTGCCAGTTCTGGCTCTCTCCAGGGGCTGTATTTTGCATTTTCAGCTGTTGCTGAAATTGCAGGTGAAAAAGAGCAGGGTAGTGTTTCTGCTGCAGGGCAGTGCTGGAAACTCCCCGGACCAGTTGGTGATAAGCTGTGAGCAGTGCAGGAAGGGCTTGAGCAATATGCCTAAATTCATCAGGCTTTTCAGAAAGATGAACACTTGTGACCTAGTGACACAGTGAATGCTGGCATTTTTCTATAGCATATGTTGCTTCCTGGCATGTTAATGCCTCTGTGCCCTAAAAACTAATGCCTCACAAATGCGCTGAACCACTTTGTTTGAGAAGCTCAAGGTATTACTCTACCTGTGATAAACAGGGCTGCTTTGGAAAGGATTAGCGGCCTTAGTGAGGCTCAGAAGCATAGTCTGTAATGCACTGACAAACTTTAAGCTTTACATTGAATTATAACTGACATGACTGTAAGGAAGCAAACATGGTCAAAGGGGCAAGGCAGCTAGAAAACTTTGAATGGGTTTGTTGAGTTGAGAGAGGGGAAGAATAATGTGAGATGCAGCTAGGAATCTTACGACAGGCTGTGAAATTGTATGACGTGAAGGTTTGTGGAAGTCAGTTAAAACTGCTGGGGTTGAGCATTAAAATAATGTCTCATTCACCAGGAGTCCGTGTGTCACGTAGAAAATCCCAAAGACTTTTAGCATGCACTGTGTTCTACTTTGGTTCTTTTCGCTCTTTCAAACATGCTCACCCTCTGTTCCCTATATGCCTTCAGTTTTCTCTTTACAGTTAGTTTTCTTCTTTTGCTTTACAGTGAATATTTGATCAGGGGCTACTCAGGTCCTATCCAACTTCCCCTCCAGGTAGCAACAGTCTTTTTTTTTTTTTCCCTTTTTTTCCCCATCTTTCACACTGACTTTTTATTCCAGCAGTTTTTATCAACACTGCATTCTTGTAACTCTCATTGGCATCACCATTTTCTTTTTCTCCT
>VXAB01010393.1:30188-62546 GCA_013399175.1 Odontophorus gujanensis | reverse complement strand
GTGTGGCCAGCAGGTCAAAGGAGGAGATCCTCCCCCTCTACTCTGCCGTGGTGAATCCTCACCTGGAGTATTGTGTCCAGTTCTTGGTTCCTCAGTCCAAAAAAGACAGGGATCTCCTCTAAAGAGTCCAGTGGAGGGCCACAAAGATGATAAAGGGTGTGGAATATTTTCTTTATAAGGAAAGGCTGAGAGACCTTTTCAGCCTTGAGAAAAGAAGACTCGGAGGGGATCTGATCCATGTCTGTAAATATCTAAGGAGCAGGAGGCAAAGGGATGAGGCTGGACTCTTCTCTGCAGTGTGAGGTGATAGGATGAGGGGAAATGGACACAAAGTGATGCATAGGAAGTTCTGCACAAATGTGCTTGAGAACTTCATCACAGTAAAGGTGACAGAGCACTGGCACAGGCTGCAGTTCCACTGAGGCTGTGTAGTCTCCATCTCTGGAGATGTTCAAGACCCGCCTGGATGCCTACCTGTGCAACCTGGACTAGGGAGCTGCTTTGGCAAGGAGATTGGACTCAATGATCTCTAGAGGTCCCTTCCAACCCCTACAATTCTGTGATTCTGTGATTATTTATCACACTTATCTCTGAGTACCTGTGCTTCCTCAGATCTGTTCTCAGCTACCAGAATGCTCAAATATGATGGCATAGTAAGAGTGTGATAGTAATTCTCACTCTTTTCTCACCCTTTCCCCCCCACTCCAGACTGCTCATCTCCTTTCATTTTGAGCAGTGGGGGGCAGAAGGATTCGCTATGCTATAGAATGTTCCATACCAGTGCTAGAGGAAGCAGTCTCCTCTGCCATGTGTTTTACAGGGGAGATACGGATACCTGTGTAAGTTGTGTATTGCACCCTATTCAAAACTCATCAGAAAGCACTGAATTTGAAAAGCAACCAAATTAACATTTCATTTCTTTAGAAAGCTAGTGTGGACTCAGATATTATTTAACATAGCAAGCCATTCTTTTTCATCCTCTGTCTTTCCACGTACAAACCTAACCCCCCTGGGACAGGGCTTTAATGGAGAATAAATAGGTTACATTGGTTTGTAGTTCAGAAAAATAAAGTTTCCTGCACAAGGATCAGGGAGAGTTTTTTACAGCATCTATGTCTTGAGACGTCAGTGGGTATAATAAACTAAACTATTTTCTGCAGCAGAGAAAGAGAATACAGAAGCACAACTCTGCAATAACTCACTACTATGTTTTCAGTATTTCTTTTCCTGGATACCTTTTATTCTTGCAGGTAGATGTAGTCAACGTTGTTTCTTATTTGTATTCAAAGCGAAACTAAAACAGCTAAATTGAATCTGTCAGGAAATAGTTTTTCTCTCTTTTCCCTACCCATTCAAACACTGGAGCTTATCTTTGAAATCAGCAGCCTCTTTGATTTCTGCTCATTTAGATGAGTATTTTATAACTCAGGTTAATTGAAGACATGGACTATGGTTGACCCAAGAACTGCTTTAGTAAGATAATGTTTATTAAATTGATTAAAGAACTGTTGTCCCCTTAATCAACTATGAGAATGTTATTTTATGGCAGTAGAAATGGATTAAGATGCATTCAGCCAAATTAAACATTTTGTATGAGTATTGCTTGTGGAGAGTAGCATTGGTGCTTTTTGCACGTGACACTTTTCACTTGCACTGGTACACTTGGGAAGGCAGCAAGTGCAGAATCTCATTTACTCACGGCGGTTCATTGTCCTGCTAAATCCCTGTGCAGAACTGATGTGAAAAAGAACAGAATGACTTCTTAAAATAAGGAAGTAATAACCAGGTGCAATGAATAGCTTTTGCTTAGAATCAACTGAGGCAGTTCTGCTTTATCTGGCTCTCCTTCTGTACACTACTCTTTTTCAGGGGCTTCCCTTAGTTTTATGTTTTCACAGCTTCATAGAAAGCCACAAGTCTACCCCAGAAAAAGGGCAAAGAATTATTTCAAACTGAAAAAAAACCATAATTGCTCACTTTGTCTCTCTCTCTTTCACTTTCTCTCTCTCTCTCTCTTTCACACGCGCGCGCGCGCACACACACACACACACACACAAATAAATAAATAAATAAAATAAAACAATAATACTGATGTGATGTGGTTTAACCCAGAAGGCGGTTCAGCACCACACATCTCACTCCCCTGTATCCCAGTGGGACTGGGGAGAGGAAAAAGTAAAATCTGAAGAGCAGAACCCAGACATAGAAATAAAAAATATTTACCAAAACAGAAAAGAAAACGAATAGTAATGATAACTATATGTATTTATATTTACAAAACAAGTGATCCAGAACACAATTGCTCACCAACCAACAAATGCTCAGCCAGTCCCCAAACAGCAGCAACCTCTCCAGCCATCTCCCCTCAGTTTTATAGTTTTTTTCACATTACGTCATTTGACGTGTAATATCCCTTAGGCCAGTTTAGGTCAGCTCTCCCCACCAAGCTCCTTGTGCCCCTCAGCCCTCCTCACTGGAAGAACAGTACAAGAAACTGAGAAACACAAATGTTCTTTGTGCTGTACAGCGCTGTTCAGCAACACCAAAACATTAAGAAAATCAAATCTGTCCTAACTGAAACCAGGATATCATATATTTAACGACAAGCAACAGAATATTTTTTTTAAGTTACTCCATGCAAAGAAAAGGGATATATACATATTTGAAGTTTTAGGAACTGTTAATGGTAAAATTTAACTTAGAAACACAGTTCCACAACAGTGGGGAGGAAAGAGACCAGAATCTGAACTGGTAATCAAGGACCTTTTTTATGGCTAAGAGCTACTGTGAGTTTCTCAGTCAAGCAAAGAATTAGAAGAATTTTACTCTCTATATTTTCAATATTTTCTTAATTAAAAAGATAGCTTTTAATCTATTGTCTATGTATAAATCTGGAGAGAAGAGCCATGAGATTTTGACATTAAGAAATGGTAAAAATTGTTTGATTGATAGCTAATTGAAGGTTGGCAGGCATCTTTTTAAAACAAGTACATCATTCATTACTCTTAGTAACATTTAGAAAGTTGGAGAACATTAGTATTTCTAGTCAAACTTCTCAAAATGCACATGTAGTATTAGTGATACACATCAATCAGCAGTATAATTTCCATTTTTTTAAAAATGAGGCCACAGAGTAACTGTGGAGCCTGAGAGATTCCTCCCCATCTGTCCCAATCAAGATATACATAGACAACCTCTTCACTGCAGTGTATATGCCTAAACTGACCAAAAAAAAAAAAAAAATTTCTTGAGAAAAACTCTGTAATCTAAATCAACAGGGCATCACTACTTGGCAAATGCCACTTGCTTTTTGAATTTTAGGTTTCAATAAGTAAAAGTATCAACGCCAAAACTTTGGAGCCAATGCAGGTATTTCAATAATGCTACAATATTATAAACATACTTAGTAAGGCAGAGAGTGTGAAAAAGTATTTTTAAGTATCTGCCATATTTTTTCCACACTTACGGTTCTTTTCTTCCCAATATGACATTCTCTTAGCCACCTGCTGCCCAGTTTTAAAATTCTTCTGTTTCTCCTTTGCTACTTTTCGTATCCATTATTCTTCTGTACCATTCTACTCAACCTCAAATGACTCAGGAAAATTGGCAATACACACTATATTGGCATACCTATCTAAAACATCAAATTCCTTCCCTTGACTTAAAGTTTTGGAGAGCCACATATAACTGACTCTCAAACGTAGATGTATACTATCATTGTTATCCTTTCTCCTTGTTTTACTGTATAGTTTTCTCTAGTGTTTCAGTGCAGATGTGATAGCCCAGACCATGAGCTGGTAAGTGAGCTCCCATTCAGAATTTATTTCACCCAGATACCTACTAAACTTAGAGCTCCCATCTCTATCAGGTTTAGCTCTGTTGGAAAACTGAGCTTATGATGTTCAAAAAGGCTTTTAAGTACCAAGTAACATGTTCATTCCCTTGGATTCTCAGTGTGTTATCTTATGTTTGAATAAATCTTTGTAGCCTGTTCTCTTTTTCCCAAGATGCTTAAACTTAATCAAAATAGAGATTCTTAACTCCAAGCATTTTTACATCTGCACTCCTGTGGAACACATATGAAACATGCTCATTAGTTACAGACACTAATTTAAATAATAATGTTTTCAAATGGCCAACATCAAATAAACTTAGGGAGTAAATATCACTGCAACATGACCAACAAGCTATGAAGTGCATCTAAGTGCGAAGATGATTATCAAGGGAAAGGGTTTGTGAGTACTGGGCAATTTACTTTGGGATGATAATGTAATTTTCTCATGTGGTATGCCAGATTACTTCTCCCTTAGCTCTGCTCTCGTTGATCTCTTTCAGTAGCATTATCTATTTGGTGGACTCAATTCCTGAGCCATTTCTGGCCATGCAAAGACCATCAGACTGCCTGTTTGTACATATAAGCATGCACACATACTGTTATTAATGTTTCTGGTTGCTTTTAAATGTTCACAGAAACCAGAATAGTCATTAATTTGTTTCGTCAAGCAGAGGCCACTGAACTGTTTGTAAACCAGAGCATGTGAAGGGTAATTAATCTTTTATCTCTTGGTTGCAAAGATATAAATATTGCTACATTACTTAATCAAAAGAAACTTTATTGCACTTGTCATCTTTTTAAAGTCTATTTATAGTGTTCTTAATGACTGGACAATGAAGGGGATCTATTTATTTAAAGTACATGATCTCTGCAACATCACTTTTTGTAGCCAAGTGTAAAAACATCAGAAGATAGTACAAAAAAATTTTATTATTATTTTTTTTCTTGAACTCTGTTTCTGTGGGGTCTTGTATTGGAATGTTAACCTAACTCACAGTTTAAGCATTTTTACTTAACAATGAACATTTTATCTTTCTATCAGAGAAACACACAGATGCATCTGTAAATATGTGGATTTACTCATCTCCTTTCATCTGATGAGCTTATTAAGATTTTGTTGTCCATTTATTTATTGGCCTGAGAAATGTATAAATAAAGGTAGTAGGTCCATGATGAGATTACACCTTGGATTTTTTTTTCCGTATACATTCTGGGACAACCCTTAGCAAGAGTGCAATTATAATGAGTAATGTACTCAAGACCAATTCCAAACTGCTAATCCTTATGGAGTAGCCACATGACAGGAAACAATTTTCATTGATGTGAAATAGTGAGTTTGGTACCTTTATCCTTGATGACATGTCAGAAAGCAACTGTAACCCTGCAACAAAAGCATACGCTGAGTCAAGTCAGGCTAGGGCCAGAAAGCAAAACTTGCCTTTATTTGCTCTCCATTTACCCCTGGGAGGGTGCTTGCACCATCTAGGACACAGAATTAATTACCTTTCATGGAAAAAGCATGTCCCTCTTCACTGGATAAACATAGGATTTCCCAAACGAACTGCATGCATCTTGTACACACAGACAGTATGAAATCCAGTTCATGGCCAATGAAGAATTAGACTGACATTGCATGATCAGTCAAAGATAAAAACAGGTGTTCCTTGCCATTAATAAGACATAACCATTTTTCTAATTATTGCATAGTTAGGGACCATTTTTTAAACATTTAATTCAAAAATTTTAAAAGGGCTTGTACATACATATTGATGCATTTGAAAAGGAATTGCTTACAGTTATTGCCATTGTGTATTTGTTTCACAGGGAAACTACCTCATATTACAGGGTTTTTGCACCAAAATGATACAAAAGATAATTTTAATAATGTTGTGATATATCCTGAACTGTGATTGCGTTGAGTGCACACAACAGCATGAAACAATAGAAGATATACTAGGCACATAAACTGTAAGCATCTAACTTTATATTTTAGAATCATTTTCCACATATACCATGATAAAACTTATTTTTTTATATCTTTTATTTTCTGGATAAAATGATTGAACTCCTGTCAATGGTTTACTGGGTAGGTTCGGTCTGGTTCTGTGACGATTGGTGCAGGGGACCCACGGACCCATACCCCAGGAAAGAGGAAGGTGGAAAGGTAAAAGGGAAAAAGGGAGATGGGCCTAGAAACAAAACAGTGGCAACGATCTGAGGAGGAAAGCTAATTTACTAAATAAGATATCGGAAAGCAAAATAACACAATATAGTACAATAATTGGAATTAAAGCTAATAAATCAAATAAAATGAGCAAGAGAGAGTGTCCGATAAACCGAAGGCCTTACGCTAACGCTGAAGGCGAGACGGCAGCGAGCACCCACTGCTGAGTCCATCCCAAAGGAAAGAGAGTGTTCTGTGACTGCAGACAGTTTTTATCTTTCCCTCTGAGCGTAAACACGTAAAAACGCAAAACATTGCAAAGTCCTCTGGGGAATGTAGTTGTTCTTCTCTTCTGAGACAGGTATACCTGGAACTATCGATGATCCATGGAGCTGGAGCATTAACTCCTTAACTCCCAATACACCACATGATGTTATAATGTGGAATATCAATAATACAACAAAAATCATAAAATCATAACAACTCTGTTGCTCTTTAAAAGTAGATTCAAAGAACAGGTGAGTCAAAACATAATCTGATTAACACAGTTTAGAAGTCTAAGAGCATAAAAAGCTCTTACTAGCAGTGACATGGTCTTAAAAATATTAATATCTTTAATGAATTATGTTAATCACCAGGACACCAATCATACAAAGGTATATTTGACCAGGGCATAATGGATCAGGCTGAAAAATCCCTCCAATTATAATCCTGTAGGCCTAAGCAGTTAGTATAGGTAATGTAAGATATCCAACAGTAAAGTTTGCAGTGAACATAACCAAACATTGAGGAGGGCACTGCTATTTATTATACCTTTGGTTTCCTTGATTCCTTTTTGTGTATAGCCTTGCTGCCTTCAGAGACAATCTGAAAATATTTTTGCAAACAGTGAATTACACATGATCTGTGATATTAATATGTAAACAATTACATACTTCAGTGTTTAAGCTTAGCTTGTTGCTCAGTACCTCTTACTCTTTGAGGACCAATGGTTACTTTTCAAAATTTCTAGGGATTTCATTCTTTTAATTTTTTAGGAGAGATCTCTCTTTTGCTGTTTTTGTTTTTGCATTTGCTAAGCTCAGAAATTACTTGGCAGTTGAAGGCATTTTTAATTGTGAACCTTCAGTTCCTGCAGGCATGTGTCAGAAGCGTACCATTCTGGATCTAGCATGAAGTGCANAATACAACAAAAATCATAAAATCATAACAACTCTGTTGCTCTTTAAAAGTAGATTCAAAGAACAGGTGAGTCAAAACATAATCTGATTAACACAGTTTAGAAGTCTAAGAGCATAAAAAGCTCTTACTAGCAGTGACATGGTCTTAAAAATATTAATATCTTTAATGAATTATGTTAATCACCAGGACACCAATCATACAAAGGTATATTTGACCAGGGCATAATGGATCAGGCTGAAAAATCCCTCCAATTATAATCCTGTAGGCCTAAGCAGTTAGTATAGGTAATGTAAGATATCCAACAGTAAAGTTTGCAGTGAACATAACCAAACATTGAGGAGGGCACTGCTATTTATTATACCTTTGGTTTCCTTGATTCCTTTTTGTGTATAGCCTTGCTGCCTTCAGAGACAATCTGAAAATATTTTTGCAAACAGTGAATTACACATGATCTGTGATATTAATATGTAAACAATTACATACTTCAGTGTTTAAGCTTAGCTTGTTGCTCAGTACCTCTTACTCTTTGAGGACCAATGGTTACTTTTCAAAATTTCTAGGGATTTCATTCTTTTAATTTTTTAGGAGAGATCTCTCTTTTGCTGTTTTTGTTTTTGCATTTGCTAAGCTCAGAAATTACTTGGCAGTTGAAGGCATTTTTAATTGTGAACCTTCAGTTCCTGCAGGCATGTGTCAGAAGCGTACCATTCTGGATCTAGCATGAAGTGCACTACGTATGTTTTAAAGATATTTTTTTTCCATTAAGAATTACACTGTTGTTGTTTTGCTTTTTTGATGGAGTCTGAAAACTGCTAGCAGACTGTGTAGGTCATATTTTCTGAGTTAACTCTTCTGGGGTGACAGGGCAATAATGCTTGCTCTGTATTGCTTGGTGATAGATGGTTTCAGTTCATTAGGCAGGATCCCTTTATTCCAAGCACTGCAAACCAAAGAAAGTCAGTCCTCAATTGCTATGGAGATGTTTGTTCATCTTGTTCCTCATTCATTCTGACTGTGAAAAATAAGCCTGCTTGAGAGCACACAGCAGTGTAATTGACTCTATGGAGCAGCTGTCATAGGGGTTTTGCTATAAGAAATCATATTAGCCCTCCTTTTAAACTTGTTCAAGGTAATAAGTCATTGCTGACATTCACAATTCATGCAATAAAATATCTTTTTTATAAAAAAAACACAATATGGAACTTGGCAAATAATTAATATCAAATGTTTGTCTTGCAAATTATGTCCATCTTTAAAAGTGACTTAAAAAGGGTAGGAAGGAATGTTAATTTCTTACTTTTTATTCCTCTTTAATTTTTATAGGTGACATAAAAATTGGCAAGAAGCAGCAAGAAGGCCTTTTATTTTTTTTATTTTTTATTTTTTTCCTAAGCAGATTTAAGCATGAATGACTAGAAACAATTTTGTTACTATTATTTTAATGTGGAAATAAATGTGGTGTTTTATTCTGGCAACCATTACCTGTGCTGAGCAAAAAGAAGACCACTCCTGGGAAACACTAATCCTTTCAGGGACTACATACATGACATTTTAGTTGTATTATTCTTAATTACCATGACACATTAATTTTTATATACTTTTGGGCATGTTCATTCTGAGGTGCGCAGGTAAAGACTTCAGTGTAACATGCTCTTCAGAAATTTACAAAACTCTACATGACAACCTAAGATCTTGGTGTAACCCATATTTTCCTAACAATTCATTCAGCTGAGAAAGTCATTTCTACAAACACATTAAACCAGAAGAAGCCAACTGGGATTATCCCAAACATCAAAAAAACAACATCAGTTCCCTTTGTTACTGAAGAATTTATCTTCAGTGAGAGAAACTGACATCTTAAATGTTTTTTTCAACAATCAAAGTTGTTTAAAGTCTCTTGTCTATGTATGTCTCAGAGTGGCCTGTGTAAGTGACAAAAAAAAAAACAAACCAACAAGCAGCTGAAATAATGGAAAGATGCAGCTTCTATTTTCCAAAAATACACAGTGGAAAGTGGAAAAAAAAAGAAAAAAAAAAAAAAAAGGCTTATATTGATGAACTTCAGGAGACATTGTAAAGGGCTAAGGACACCATTGCAGAATATTTTCTCTATTTAACAGCAAATAAATACTGCTTAAAATATGTCAGGGATGGAAGCCCTGCCTGAACTAAAACCAAGCATTTTTTGTGTCTCCAAATATGTGCTTCTCATAACTGCTCAGCTTTTGCTTTTATTTCGAGCTTGCCAGCTGTATCTCATAACCAAGCCAAGCCACAGGGACTGGCTTCATGTTTGTACTGAATCCAGCTACAGTGTAGGAAAAAGTCACAGGGTTCAGTGAATCTAATTATATCCTCATACTTGCTTGTTGTCATGGTCAAACATCAGGTTAAGTAGGAGTAAATTGTAATGTGTCTGTCTGAAAGTGAAAAGATTTATTCTGTTTAGAGCTGGTCATTGTCAACGAAACCAATTTAACTTGCTGCTTTATGTAGTCCAACGCGGTAACATCTTACATTAAGTGTCTGCCAGGATGAAATGGAAACTAATAGCCCATTAGTACCGCGACATCTAAACCCCAAGAGAAGTATAATTTTTATTTTGTTCGTTGGTTAGGCTCATTTTACATCAAAATTTAGCTGTGAATAATTAACATTTTCTATAAATAATTTTGACGATCCTCATACTTTGTTTAAGTTAGGTAAATAAATAAGTGCACATCCACATACATAATTGTCCCTATCTCAAAGTTTCCACTGTTCCAAGCCTCTATTGTAATGTCCCTTTGACAGTACAATTCTGTAAACTTCCGTGTACCCAGTTTAAATGCCATAACTTTCTTTTGGCTGCACCATCTAAAAATACTTTTGACACCATATTGTTACGTTTAGGATTGTAAAAAGGATGGAGTGACTGTTTTAAAGTCTAATTCTACCCATTATAACACTGCCTCCTGGTTTATACTATTTTAGAAGTGAAATAACAGTTAAGATCAAATAAGATCTGGAAGATCATTCTGTAACCTTCAGATTACTGCTGGGTGACTTTTGCAGAAAAGGAATTACTAATGCATTAAATTTGAATTAGCTTTGAGAAATCATGCAGATGTATGCACAGAATGTTACCACAGTGCTGTCTCCAAGGCACAGAAGAACTGCCTTTATGCAGTTTTAAAGAATTGCTTGAGCGACCCGTAAATTGCACACATGATGAAGCTGAGCAAAAACCTTTACTTAAATACGAAATAATAATAATAAAAATAAAGCTTTTATACACATATACAGAAAGGAAATGTAGCTTTGAGAGTTGTCTTTCAGGGAAATCTGATCACAAACATTGCTGCTGAGTGGGCCATTTGCGCTCAGACGTGTTGTATTGGAGAGCACTACTGCACATACTGCAGAAGTGTCACTTAGACTAATGATTATGAATTATGCAGAAGGTCACATCCTCTTAGTTACAAGTAATTTCTACAGTTTCCCTTTAGACTGCCTAGTCTAGTTCCATTTTTTTCCCTTTTAGTGCTGCTAGCAAACAGCACACAGAATGAATGCCAAGACCTTCATTTATTGACATTTTATTTTCCTCCCATAACTTTAAGCTGATAAAATGACTGAACAGTCAGAGGGAGGAAAGGGAGTCAACTGCTGGTGGTGGATTAAGAAAAAGCTCCCTTCAGTTCAGTAGGTCATTTAGCAAAGTAGGACAGTAGAAAACAGTAGCAGTTGTGTATTTTGCTGCAGATGTTAGATCCCAAGCAATTACACCAAAAACATCAATTTTTCACCTTCACAATTTGGGAAAAAAGCTACATTCTGACAAATACTAAAGAAGCATTGCTTTCTTGAACCCATTGACACACTCCAATACAAAGGAAGGAGACGAGCTTCTTGGATTATGCGCATACCCGGCGTGAGATTAAGAAGTAACGAGCATCATCAGTGAGAGGAAAGCAAACTCCCTGCACAGAAATCAGCTTCCTCCATTCTACTCAAGCACTTCTTCACCCCTTTGGCTGCTGCAGCTTAGCTGCTGCGCTCCAAACATTATGTGTTCTCATTGACAGTAAAAGATGCGCAAGATATGCCCAGATATGCTTGGAGAATATATTTGCCATATGTGCTACACATCCTGCTCCAAGGCAGCTCCGTGAACCATGTTGGCACTCCTGTTCATTTACACACTATATTTTCTTGTTGGTAATAAACAGAGGAAGGCCACATATAACAGTTATAACAGAAGTTAATNTTCCCCACGTTGTACAAATCCTTGCTTCTTTCCTGTCTTTCCTATCGCTCACCTTCCCTTCCCCAACACCCTTAACAGTGTCCGCCTTCCCCATCTCCCTGGTCAATATTGGTAATAAACTGGTCGGACCAGTTTATTACTATTATTTTATAGTAATAGTATAGTTTATTATTATGAGTAAGAAGTAACTAGCATGAGGAGTGAAAGTCCCTCCCTCATAGACAATAAAGGAGGAAAAGAACTATCAACCAGAAGGATATCCTGCTTTTCTTAAAAGTAAAATTTTACCTTGAAGGCTTTGTTTATAAGCCAGTTATGTAGTATAATGATTAGGTCACCCCCTCACCATTATAAAAAGCTCCTCAAGCCTCATGGCTGTAATACTTTTCTGTAAACAACTACTGCTCTTGTTTTCCATTAAACTCATAAAAAACAATTGTTCAAGAGATGTAAATATTTCACTCTGTACCATGTAGCACAGTAAAGAAAAAAAAAAAAAACAACAAAAAACAGTAAAAGTGTCCCAGTATTTTCCTCTTGGTTAGCATGTAGCCATGATGCCAGGAAACAAAATGATTTATAACACTTTACACAAAAGTTCTTTCCTGCAAGACTCTTAGAACATGTCTGAAAAAGCAGCTATGTTTATTTATAAAATACTCGAACTGTCTGATGTCGAAACATTTTTTAAAAGTAATTAGAGTTCAGACAACAAAGTCTTTTAAATGGTTTCTAATCCTTATGCATAAATGAAAGTTGTCTCTTCAAATGTCAAATTTTGCAGTGTATGTTCAAGACAAAACGATTTGGTCTTTCCTCAGAGATAGAAGCCGTCCCAAACAGGAAGTTGAAGGCTATTGGTTTGAACAGTCCATAGAAAGCTAAGTGTCAGGATAGAACAAGACTGAGGAAGATTTTTAGCATGTTTACCCAAGAAAGAAATAAAGACTGATCTCTTCTTTGGAAAGCATCATCAGTACCTTATTTAAGA
Source organism: Odontophorus gujanensis (assembly GCA_013399175.1). NCBI lineage: Eukaryota > Metazoa > Chordata > Aves > Galliformes > Odontophoridae > Odontophorus > Odontophorus gujanensis. Next base: position 50,125 of record VXAB01010393.1, on the reverse strand, counting down.
CATAGACACAATGATAAAAATGCTACTGTTGGGTAACAGTCCATCTGTGACTAAGGTTTCAGTTTCTCTATAATTAACAGAGTACATATTCAGTCAACTTAAATTATTTTTGTCTTTCTTCTTTTATACATTTTGAGTTTCAGGGGTTGCATTCAAAGAAGTGTCCGGAGAGATCTACCCATACAATTTACAACCAGCATAGAGAGATGTCAAAGACAAGAAATGTAAGAGTATGTTAAAATACAAAGCACTATTAAAAAGAACCAACCTGAAGAACAAGTTAACAAATTCATTTTATTCTGTTTTCTGCATTTAAATATGACAGAATCACACAGTTTCTCGTAGTTGTCATCTGGAAGTAAATCAGAAATTTGCACAGATTATGAAGTACAGATGGAGAGGCACAGCTAAATAACTCAGCATTTTATGGTGTTTTCCAAGGTTTTGGGGAGTTATAAGTCTAGAACAGACAGGGTATACTGGAGATTATAAAGGTCTATGTATGCCAAAGATCACTGTATGAGATTATTTAATTGTTTACTTTTAGCTGCTATGACTCCAACAATTTGAAGTATCTAAAGATGTAGCAAAACACTTCTCTAAACCCTGTTGTTCATACAGATAGGAAGTCCTCTATCAAGAAAACACTTCATTTCTATTCTGTTGCATTTTTAACCAAAGAGATTATTTCTGGCAGAGCTTCATTTCTACTGAACAAGCTGAAAATATTGTACATTCATACTAATATAAGCTTTACATGTACCTATAGGTTATGGGTTGCCAAAGAACCCACATGAATGCAGACAGTATGTAGAAAGGGATGGTGCAGTTATTTTTTTTTCTAGTAAGACTGACAACAATCAGGAAGCTTTGCCATCCAAAGGATGTTCTTTGAAAGTGAAAGATTTATATTTTACTGTTATGCATACTTTCTTTGATGCTCTGTTTATGTATGAATCATGGTTAATTGTGATTGTTCCAAGGTTCTCCAGTGCACTGACAGGTAGATCAAGGAAGTTAAATCATATTATATAAGTATTTCATTGCAAATTTGGAAGATAATCTATTTTTAAGTAAAAATAGTAAGGTCCAGGTTTGCATGGAATTTCCTGTGTTCCAGCTTGTGCCGCTGCCCCTTGTTTTATCACTCTACACCACTTAAAAAAGTCTTGTCCCATCAGCTTGACCCCAGCATTTTTGATATTTATAAACAGTGGGAAAATCCCCCTTCAATATTCTCAAGGCTGAATAGTACCAGGTCTCAGTCTTCATTCTAACAGGAGATGCTCCAGGTATTTAATCACCTTCGTACTCCCTCTAGATGTTCTGTCTTTTTTGAACTGAGGGACCCAGAACTGATCTAAATATTCCAGATGTGGCCTCACCAGTGTAGAGAAGGATCAGCTCCCACACCCTGCTGGCCACATTCTTCTTGATGACAGTATACCATTGACCTTTTTGGCCAAAAGGGGCGCACTCTGGCTCATTGCCAACCTGTTGTCAACCAGGACCTCTAAGTCTTTTTCCTCACAGCTCTTTTGCAGCAGGTGAGGATATAATGTTGAATTAACTGAAGATAACTGTGGAATTAACTGCATAGTGTAGCTGGTCTTTTTCATCTACAGTGGAAGTTGACTATTACGAGCTAACCTGTGTTTAACTGTTTTCTGCTGGAAACCAAATGTGGTGGTAATATCTAAATATCTGAAATACTCTTGAGTGCTTCTGCCTATGACTGAAGCATTTTGTTTCCTTTCCAGTGAGGCTCAAGTAAAGGGAAAATAAAATTTTCAGCTCATACTGGACCAACCATAAGGCAGAACTAGACCAGGGCACCAGGACCCGAGCTGCAGCTCCCACAAGGGTAACGGATCTACCTTACATCTCTCAGGTCATGAGTTCCTGAGGAGGATACCTCCTCCTTCCACACCTGCAGCTCCTCTGCTTCCGCTCAGCCTTGGCAGCCCTCTCACGTTTCTACACATGTTCTGAGCACTGTCTGCTCCATGCAAGGCCACTTTGGGGCACTGGCAACTCCATGGGAGGCCATTCTGGGTGTAGAGGGTTAGCAGCATGCCTCCGATGCCTGTGAGGAGGCGAGCAAGCAGGTGGGTGCAGCAGCTGGAGCTCAGTCCCAGACAACCAGCAGGTGGATGAAGCAGCAGGGGGTAGCTCCAGACGGGCAGCTGGTGGGGAGGGCAGCGGGAGGGCAGCTACACTTTGTGCTTGATGTTAATTACACTTGCTGGGATCTTACATGGCTCCTATGACTTCTTTACAGTGATAATTACAAATGATACTTGTTTTGAGTTTGAAAACAGCATCCCTTAATGAGTGAAGAGCTTCAGTGTGGTTAACTTGGAGGAGGGAAGGAAGACAGCCTTCTCCCATCCTTAAGCTGTGAAACTTGTCAGGGATCTGACAGTGAGCAGGTTCAAGTCAGCATTTCTTTACTTTGCCCTAGTTCACCCACACCTTCTAGAAAAAACCCAAAGAGGCATTACAATGCTGCTAGCTTCCTCAGTAGCACTTTTGTGTAGAACCTCGCATTGTGGTGTTTGCTCAGATACCCAGACGTTTATAATTAATTTAGTCTGATTACTTCTAATTACTCCTTCCTATCTGCATTATCTTGTATTTGTCAGCTTCATATGCAAGTAGCCCTGCTGCCTATTATTTAGTTTTGTAAGATCTCTTTGGGCCTTCTTAGTCTTGCCCTAGTGATGACTAATCTAAACAATTGTACTGTCTGCAAATTTTTTTCCCATTCTTTTTTTTTTTCCCAGAACATTAATAAAGAGAACAGTCCTATCCAAGTCTAGGAACATGAAAAATCCCACAGCAAGCCACTCATAATGCAAACTGACCATTAGAATCTTCCTCAATCTCTTTCTTTTTTTTTTTTTTCTTTAATCTGTTACATGATTTCTGATTCCTGTCAGTATATAAATCATTATGCCTTCACCATCTGAATTTCTCAAGTCTCTTGTAAGGTATTTTGTCAATGACTTATTCAAATCCAAAGTAAATAATATTTATAGCAACTACATTATTGTGGTTCTCAAAGGCGTCTGCTAGATAAGAGGAATAGATTTTCCTTTCTAGAAGGTGATTTCCTGCAATGTGTCTTGATCAGCTTTTAGTTTTATGATTTTAATTATTTTTTATTGCTTGCTATTGGTTTTCCTGATCTGAATTTAAACATGGTATGTAACTCAGGGTTTGGATTGTATTGTTTTCTTGAGGATTGTTGTTGTTGTTGTTTTGAAGTGCATTTTTGTCTTTCTAAAATATACAGTTCTACGCAAAAGTCCTACTCCTCAGTCCCACTTTTTGAATCCTTCTCCTACCAGAAAAACTACATTTTAGATAGCTGTTCCTGTGTCTTTCTAGAAGAAAGTAGAAAGATAAAGAAATTTAAACACTTATAATATTAACTGCTCACATTTGTCTGCCAGAGGAAAAATTTTCTGCTACTCTAAAGAAATGGGAAGGCCCACAAGCTATATCAGATCTAGCAGGATTTCACTCTTCCAGATATCTTTTATCTCATATATATGACCTTTCAGCATTGGCTCTATTTTTCTATATGGCACTGCTGTAAACACATAAGGAGCTCTTTAACTACCTTATGCTGCGGGCTACTTGCAAGGCTACACTGCTTCATTTTTGTGGCTTTTGGCCCATATGGAAACACACTGAAATGTACAGAGCTTTCTGGGTGAGAATTTCTCAATGAGGAGGTTGCTGCGAGATCTATTTATAAAGTGTAGTAAATGGGGAAAACTACTAGGATAAAGATAGAGAGGATGTAAGGAATAGATATTATTTCTTTCTACCCCAAAAGGGAAGTGAATTCTACCTGTCTACTTCCTTCTGACACTTAGTGCCCAAACACAAGGGCTTGAATAGTCAGTAATAAGTGGAACCTATAGCAGCTCTCAGAAAGGGCAGAACACAAAACTTTTGCAGCTTTCCTTTCTAATCTTCTTCCCTACTGCTCTTTCTCCCAGTTGTTAAGCTACAAAAGAGACAATGCATTGCACTGTAGTGTGCCTAAAAGATGGAGAATTTGAAGGGAAAAAAAAAAGCCACTCGTGTGATTCCATCTGAGCCTTACCTCTTCCCTGTGGAAGGTGCCACATTTGCCTTTACTGTAGGGGTACAGCACTGACTTGAAACACCCTACTTTTTCTATTTGCCTTTTATAAAAGTTGTACTTCATTTCTTTTCCTTGCTTGTTTCCGACAGATAATACTTTATGATCTGAACTGAAAAATTGTGATCCCTTTCTTTCTGAAACAATTTGGAAAAGAGAGGTCTCACAATTTAGATCAGGTTTCATTTGTGTGCAACAGATGGAGGTATCCAATTTTTTAAAAACAGCACATCCCTTTTATTAAGACCATTGAAAATGGAACTTGTTTGTAGCTGGTACTGCTTGACAGAATACATAGTAGTAGTCTGCTTTCTTGGCTGGTGCAAGTGAACATGACGCACTTAGCATTTCCAAAGAGCTTTCTTCCAAAAGTTTCAAAAGCTTTACAAATTAATTAAGCCTCACAACTCTATAGTAAGTTGGAGATCATGTCAATGCAATTGTTCAGCAGTTTAATTATAAACACAGCTTCACATTTTAGTATATCGAGTAAGTTTGTATTGCTTTAATATGACATCAGCAGTATAATTAAATACTCTAAAAAGCTATATATTCAAGAGGAAAGTGGTCAGAGTGAGGAACGATCCCTCAATGAAGCCACTGCTTACAAAACTCCAGCCTTCCAGTGGACTTTGTAACACTGTGGACATTGTTCATCCCCATATCCACAAATAGGCTGCTTTATTTCTCCTGGCGCTGTTTTCATAAGGGCTGGTTACAGAAGGCATCTTGACCAGTCCCATTAGGCAGACAGACCTCTGAAGTAACAGAAAGTCATCCAAATGCTCTGGCATTGGCTACCAGGCCTGAACTTGCTACCTCTAACATCTCACTGGTAAAAGAGATAAATCTAAAAGATTCAATTATTTTTTGATTACAGTGTAATATTCTCTAAATACAGAGAAGAGACAATTGGTGACCTGAAATGATTAGCACTCAAAATGGCATATTTATATGCAAATAATGTGGGCAACTGTTGAACATCATACAAAACCAAATGCCAGAATCAGTGACTGCTTGTTTGCCATGTGTCTGCATATACTGGCCAGAGCCCCATCTTGTGTTTGGGCCTGGTTGTGGGTGTGCAGCCTCTGCAGCTCTATCCTGCTGCACTTGGGCTAATTGTGGATATTTGAAGCACATGTGCAGAGGTGGGAGTGGAGAGCAGGAAGGTCAAGGACTGTTCATCTGCAACCTGTGGGGATTTCACAGTGAAGTTAATTTACAAAGGTGCTGCACGTGGGGCCCATTTTCTCTAAGCCTTGATGAGGTATTTGATTAATGGTGCTGGAAGTCAAACGCAAGGAGTGCCCCCTCATCTTTGAAGGTCACAGGTAAATCCTGGACTTATTCTTACTCCAACAGCGCATTTATCTAAATGCCACATCTAAGTCATAACCAGTCATCAAAGTGGTGATCGGTAGTGCAGCTATTTCTATTGAAATGTAGAACACCATGAGATAAATTACATCTGCAAGATTTGTTTCATATGTCAAGCATACTTTACTTCTAAATCAAATGCTAAAACCTGCCTTGTTTAGTCAAAAGTAAGCACAATGCTGTAATTTATAATCGTTTTGAAGCATACTGCAGTGAAAATGAAAGCAGACTATTAAAATTTAATGTCTGTTTGGCTGAGTAGTGAATTTCTGGCCACGTCTGATGCAGCGTTGTTTTCTCACACCATTGTGTCTCCACAAAAAGTCGGTCTGTGGTTGCCAACGTTTGTGGAAACTAATTGAAAAAAAATGATTTAGCTGTTAAAATCTGACATCAGGGTGGAAAATTATTGTCAGTACAGACACTGATGGCAGTGGCTCCCTTCCCCTCTTCTCACCCTCATCCATTTGCTTGTAACAATTGTCTGTTGTTCTTCAGCCCAGTTCCCTGCGGTACACTTGCTAGCAAATATTCATTGGGGTGTCATCTCTGTTTAAAGTCTCATCCTGTGCACCTATTCATCTGTGTTAAGTGAACAGCAGCATCAGCTCAAATTAAGCTGGTATGAAAACAGCCGCAGTTAATAATTTCTTCTGTGATTCAGCTTAGCTCTGGAAAACAGGTGAAGATGTTTCATAACGGAGGCAATTACAGCTCCGTAAACCCTTTCCGGCTGCCTGTGTAACGGGAAGAGAAGGGTGAGGGAGCTACTGGAGCATGTGGCACAGCCGGCACGGTTGCCATCAGATCGCATTTGCTAACTGCCGGGCTGAGCAGGCTGCCTGACAGGGACAGATACTGGTCAGGGTGATCAGTGTGCAGGCTGAGCAGAGGAGGCTGGGAGTCGGTGCGCTTCCACTGAACTTCGTACAGACCTCCCACCAGAGAACCACCTTCCAAACCACCACTCCTCTGCTTGGAGTGGAAACCTGTGTGAAGACGCATGCGTGTGTGTATGCCGCTAAAAATGAGGTTGCAGGGAGCGCAAAGGGCTGTTTTGCAAATGAGGGCAAAATCCTGTTTGCCCAGCGGTAACAGAGAACTTCAGAGATGATAATCAGGTCTGCTAAAAACGCGACCATTTAACATCTGCTTATTAAGATGCAGATGGAATGAGATGGGTGAAAATTAACAACTAGCAAAATATAAATGAAGCCTGTACTTTCATATGAGAAATGATATGCTACTGTGATGGATCTTAAGCAATTATTTTTTTTAATTAAAGAACAATGTATTTCCATCTACTGAATCTCTATTGTTCTGTTATTTAAGTTATCTTTCATGTCAGTGCCACATGGTTTGAAGTACATTAAAACATAGTCTTATATTTAATTGTGTGGATTTGCAGATGGTTCATTTCCAGCCAAATATTTTTTCCTTAGAGCTTGAAAGAAAATCTCTAGCAGCCTAAATTGAATTTTTATACATGATGATTTCCAGAAATGTACTTCTTAATGGTTTCTGATGTGCCTAAAGGCGTGAATCTTGAACTAGTTTCTCTGAAATCTGTTGGAGAGAAGCTGAAAAATGTGTTCTGGGTTTGTGTGTGTGTTGTTGGTTTTGTTGGGGTTTTGTTTTTGTTTTTGTTTCTTTCCCTCCGTTGCAAACAGTGAATTTCAGTTCTGTGCGTCAGCATGCTTGTATTGCATTGCAATAGTGTTTTCTTGAGCACTTGTAATAATAAAAATATACCAATGTATATTTCAGAAGCACTTGATCACAGTTCCACTGTACCTGCAAAATGTGCTGTGAATATTGATTTTCAGAAACAAAAGGTACATTTGATTCCTTTTCAAAGAACAACGTATGTTGCTTTGAAATGCTCAAGGTTTATCTGTTACTGAAGGTAGCACTGAGGTTGACTTATTTCCATGCTCCTTTTTGTTTTCCCCACAATGTAACACTGAGGAATTCTCCTTTCGATTAAGGGAAAATATTTTTTCAATTATTTTTATATGCCTGAAAGATGAAATTGGCGCAGAGCTTGTATTTATATTCAAATTCTAATGTCCCCGACAAGGAACTCTGTTATTCAGCTATGGCAGTGCTCAATCTATTGTCATCTTGAACTATATTCTGCACGCTGTATCTTCCCCTGAGAATTACTGCTGTTCTTATCCTCGCAGCCTTTAAAAGCTCCGAGTAACGTTAGCCTATCTAGCCTTGTGAAAACGTCTTTACAGATTACTGTAATGTTAATACCACTCTCTCCCTGCTTTTGACCTGAAGTGGAATATATTGCACTGCTGGAGCAGATGCGATCGGGGCTGCATCGGAAAGCAGAGATTTCTTGGCCGCCGGCCAGCAGCACGGCGCTGGCGGCTGCCGAGCTCTCGGCACGGAGGGCGGCCGAGAAACGGCCTCCTGCCCTCGCCTCTCTGCTTTGAATCAAAACGCGTGCACGGCTGCTCATCCACAGATGTTGGTGCGGCGTCCTAAAGGGATCTGAACCCGCCTGCGGAAGTGGAAGGCTCTTAGCACGCGGTTTTTAGGGTTTCTTTCCGTGCGCGCGTGTGTTTTTAACGGAAAATTTGAGATAAAAGAAGGGTAAAAAGGAAGGAGACAGAGTTGTGACCTACTAATAACCTTCCAAATAGATGTAGATTGGGTCATAACGGCTATTTAGTTTAATGTTCCTCTTGCTTTTAGTGAATCAGATATCCTCCTTTTGTTGTGGTTTTGTTGTGATGATTTCTTTTTTCTGTTATTGCTGTTTTTTTTTTTTTTTGTTTTTTTGTTTTCAGTTGTTGTTTTCTCTCTCTCACTCTTTGTGTGTGTGTGTGTGTGTGCGTTTTAAGAAAACGTTATGGTATCCCACTGAAAAGCATTTCCCTGAGATTCTTACTTAAAGACCTCTTGTGAAGCTCACGCTTAAGGAAAAAAAAAAAAAAAGAGTGGAAGATTAGAAGATTAGAATGGGAAGGATGGGAACTTCTCCTGTAACATGATGCGTGCAGATAATAAATGCATTAATTACAACATGTGCACTCTAAGACATGATTGTTACACAAAACAAACCTTTCACTGAACATTCACATTAAATCCGTCACCCTAGCTTTCTACCCTTTTACCCCTTCAGAATCATATTTTTCCCTCAAGTACTGCATTTCCCCAGCAATAAAACATATGCTGTTTTCTGCCAAAGTAAGTGGATAATGTAAGCTGTGATAGGGAGGGTATTTTTTCTTATCATTCTCTTTTTGAGAGTGTAGTTAAAGTAACATATATGTGCTTTTATCTGTGATAAGAACTACCATCTGGTAGCTAAATGTGCTCAGATTATTTCTTGAAGTGCTTATACACATTGTGAAAACACACAGCTTTTGTGTACGTTAGGATACAGTCTATATGTATTACTAACAATCCCACATATTAGTTATTTGAATATGTCAAATGATTGTAAAATAGAAGAGCCGTTCTAGATGAGAAAGACTAGGACTGGCGCAGTGCCAGATGCGTATTTATTCCAGCTATACAATTATGACCTTTTAATATCACATTGTTTGCAAGCTCTTCCTGCCAATAATTGTTTGACAGGGAAAACAAAGCCTCTTTGACAGGGAAAATGCCTTTGTTATATTCAAGGAGCTGAAGCTTTCATCCTTAGTGTACCAATTCACAGAGATGTGTGGTGAATGTGTGTGAGCAGCAAGAGACAGAACATATAAATTTGAGTTACTTTGACCTTAATCCTGGAGACCAAGAAGAGAAATGCACTAGAAAGGCTGGTTTGTTGCTGTCTGGAGACTGATAAGCTGTAATAAAGGTGCACTCCGTTGCAATTCATCTAAAGCTTCCATTGCTATCATCCTCTTTTTTCGATTTTTGTTACCTCAAGTACTTATCTAAATCCCTTTCAATGCCAGCTTGAATGCACTTTGTATTCTCTCCAACTGTGACTGGTGCTGTCTGTGCGTGTCAGTGTGCTTCAGCATACACTCTTTCCCCTTGTTTGACAAGAGCCAGTGCCAACACCTAATTAAGGATAAGCCATGGAGCTCTCTGCTCTATCTTTGTCAACCACTATGTTCCCAGCTTTCTACCTAGCTGAGCTTCTATAACACAAGAAGCATTTTGGGTTCAGCCTATTCCTGGCCTCTCAGTTTCTGATGCAAGAACTAAATGCAACTTAATGCAGACACAGACTTTAGAAACATTCATGATAACTCAGTCCAGATGCCTCCTCTGTCTCTTTCTGAAGCACGTGTGCATGTACATAGATCTGTCTGTTCATACTGATTTAACTAGATATGAATGCATATGCACATCTGAATACAAATTTGTCATTTTTCAGATTACTTTCTGCCTGTGTTCCCCACCAGGCTGTTTCCTAGGAGATGATCAGAGGGGTTGGGACTGTATTTTTCTTTTGAAAGTGCTATGTGCAAAAGTCTACGAGGAGCCTTGTTTAATAGGACAGAATACCCCTAGTTTGGGCTCCCGATGAGCTATTTTAAACAAATTTGTGCCAATGACAAGATGTCCGAATAAGAAAATCTTCCAAAGGTTTAACCATTTGATAATATCAAAAATCAGATCACATAGCTGATAGATGACTCCCAGACAGCCAATTAAATGAGTACATGTAAAAATTTTGACGGGAGGTTTAACTATATGTCTGTCTGCATAATTAAGTTAGTCTAGAGAGCAAGTTCTTTTTTTTTATTTTTTTTTCCTGTGACCAAGTCCTCGAATCCAAATTCTGATCTGAATTCTATAAAAACTCAAGTAGCTACTGGCTCAGCTTAATGTGAAACTTGATTTACTAATCAAGAGGTATGAAGTATTGAAACATCCAGAAGAAAATGCTGACTGTAATTTTGTTATTAACATATATATAATTGAAGACAAAATATGTGAGTATTAGGTTCAGTGTTGAGGTGCTACTTGTTGTGTTCTTAATCTGACAATGGGATTGAAGCTGGCTGTACATCCGCAGGTCCTGACTGTTAGTTCTGTGCTAATTCAAAATAGAATCCCATCTGGAGAGATGAGGGCCTTCTGAAAAGCTGCTCATGAAATTCAGGGCATATATAAACAATTCTCAGAATGTGAACTGACTTTCCTAGCTGTACTTTATTATTTGACCAGTTCATATATTTGACAGCAGTTTGGAATCAATTTCCATGGCGGCAGTGAGTTTGTCCCTTCTGTGAGCCTGAGCTGTGTCAGTAGACTTTGTGCTGCTCCAGTTTTAAGATCTCCCAGTTAGGCTAGCTTCTGTTCACTGTTCTTTCTTTATCATTTACACTGTGAAGGAGGAGAAAGAGGTTTTCAAGCAGCCAGTTCTCATTGTAGTTCCGAGTTGTCTGTGTGAAATTGTGTTGTATTCCTGTAGAATGGCTCCATAGCTGATTTCTAGGGCTACTAGAGCAAAAAAGTCCAGGAATGTTTTATTTATACTTTTGCATAATGGTGAAAGAAATAAAACCAATTATATTTCTGCTATACTTCATGCAAGTACATAAAAACATTTTCTTCTTGCTGATGTGGGTTGCAATACAGCTAACCTAAACCCTTCAAATTGCCTGAGCATGACAATGAGTCCTGTGTGGTTCACAGGGTCACTCCGCATGAAAAGTAGTGCTTCCTGTGGAATAAGTCTGTGGAAAAGCTTAGAAGGCAGAGAAGAACAGAGAGAGTATTCATTAGCTTCGTTTTGCACTTATTTGTTTATTTAATTTATGTTAAGTAGCTCCCCAGCCAAAACAGCTGGAGGCTGGAAGTTAAAAGCTAGCAGTGAGAGAGACTGTAATGGGCAGACATGTGCTTTGTGTATTCCAGAGGAAAAAAAATGGATTTGATTTGGCTAGGTTATGAGCCTTGGAAAATAGCTCCTCATGCGAGCTCAGAACATTTAACAATGATAGTAAAATTAGTTTCAATCATGTTAAATTCTGGAGGTAACATAAATGAATTTCAAGGACCCTGCTCAGGCATAACGTGGAAAAGACAATGTGTAATGCCTATATATTTTAAGTTGCCAAAAAAATAAAGTAAAACACAAGACAAACAAGAGTATATTAGGCTACTAGAGAAGGAACAATGCAGGCAGATTTTAAACCGCTAATTTTTTTCATTTCATTGTAATTGTCAGTGAAACTAGGCTCGGTGATCAGCTTTAGTCCCCCAAGTCTAAACAATGTAACCTTTTACTACTTTACTGCTTTCCTGGAACACTAGATGTAAATATCCTGCTGCTGCTCACTAAAAATATTGAGAATTTTTATGTCTTGTTCTGCTTAATGCCTGCTAGGATTACTGCAGCAATCAGTCGTGTATGACAGGAAACAGCCATCTTCATCTATTTTTCCACTGTACAAACAGGGTCTTACAAAGTGACCTTGGATCCTAAGTAATTCACTGTTTTCAGATACAAATGAAGTATTTGCAATATAAAGATCATGAAGGGTATGTCTACATTAGCAGCTTTGGGCAGAAGTTGCTTGAATTTTCACACAAGTATGTAATTCTGAGTTAAATTCCCCTCCCCTACTGCACTCTATCATAAAGGATGTGCAAAGAGCTCAGCAACAATTGCTTTGCATCAGTGTTTCGGTTCAGCTGTTGCAAGAAAATTGCTAATATGAACACAGTCACTGACTTGTGATGAGAGCTAGATCCCTTCATGTTCAAGCTATTTCTAAAAGCTAATTTAAACTCTTTGGAAAATGTTACCCCAAGGAGATGACAGACTTACCAGCTTTTCTGTGCGTATTCAAAATAAGTATGATCATAAGGAAGAATGAAAAAGCATGATTGGAAGATTATGCATGTGGTCTTAACGTTTTGGCATTTCCAGTAAGCAGCTGCAAAATATCAGTGTGCTTTCTATACAGGTGACGGGCGTCCAAGGGAGGTCATACTGAGCACAGGGCAGTCTAAGAAGTTTTGAGTCTGATCTTTCCCATTCAAGTGCAAAGACAGTATGAAAAATGTATAATACCCATCACTGCAACACAGTAACTGCAGCACATGAAATTAAGCAGCAAGATCAGGATGTCCTCTGAAAAATGTAATTAATGGCACTGATGTTCTCTTCAACAATTTTTATATCACAGTCAGCACCTAATATTGGGGTGGAGACAAATGCTGTTTTCTGGCTCCAGAAAACTTCATTGAGTAATTGTATTTGTACACACATATCTATATGCTATGCCTTCTGAAAAGTGCATTCTTTAACCCTGCTCTGAACACAGCACATGTCCACACTGGATCTGCTCCAGATTTCATCCCTCCTGGGGGCCTCCTTTGTAGTTAACTTAAATAACAACAAACATTCCTGCCAAATCTTGCTTCTGAGCTTGGCTGCTTCTTAGGCTGCTCTCTGCAGGACCTCCTTTGTCACTTGTTTCCTGTGCTCCAGTGAGGCATTCAGAGCCCTTTCCATATTGTGGGCTGGTGCCAGGAATGATCCACCTGCTCTGCTTGTTGACAGACCAAATATCCCAGCATCTTTCAAGGAATCCCTGATGCTCGACCACAGAGAGAGCAAACAAAATAGCTCTGCACTTGCATGCAAGGTATAGGTACTGCTGCCTCATTTATGAGGTGCTAGGAAGTGTTCGTGCACTAATGTCACAACCAGGCCATTGTGGCTTAACACAGCAGNAGAAAAAAAAAAAAAAGAAAAGTAAAATTAATGGGTTGAGATAGAACTATTTACTAAGATAGAGAAAAGGATAATAGTTATGACTACATATATGTGTGCGTGAATGTATTTTAATAAGTGGTGAACAACCAATTTCTCACCACCCCTGATTGATGCCCAGCTCACCTCCTAAACAGCAGAAAAGAAAATGACGAAGTCCCACTCCTTTCAGTGCTCCTTCTGCATGATGTCATATGGTATAGAATATCCCTTCTGGTTTAAGTCATCTGTCCTAGTTCCAACTCCCTTCCACCTTCTTGGGCTCTTTGCTCTGAGTGGCCTTGGCTCTCTCTGTACAGTACTGCTTAGCAGCAACTATAAACACCAGTGTTATCAACACTGCTCTTCTCCTAGAACTAAAACACATCATCATACCAGACACTGTAAAGAAAACAATTGCTTCCCAACTGAAAGTAAGATATGAGCAGCAAGGAGACCTCAATGCAGGAAGTGTTACTTGTGTAAATGGTGAGTGCTCTCATGTCTTTGTCATTGCCAGACCTTTAAATTTGTGTGGTGGTGTTTTCTGTCTTGGATTTGTGCACAGAGCAGCCCTGCTGGCTGCTATTGTGTGGAAACTTCCCTCTAAATCCCTCCTCCTTACCAAACACTCCCCAAATCTCTGCCTGCTCAAGCCTAGTCAGAAGCCAATCACCTAAGACAGTAGTAAGTCATTCTAATATTGTACATGACAGGGCAAACAGAGCATTGACTCAGGAGCAGAGACTACTTCTCCATATACTAGCAATTGTTTTTCACAAAATAGTGTCAGTAACTGCAAAGCAAACAGTAACGAGCAAGTTGGAAATACTGCGAGCAACATCATCTTCTGGTTTTCATAGCTATAGTGGAAGGGTATGGTGAATGATACCAAGGATGAAATTGTAGCTAAAGCTTTAGTGTGGTTTGGTCTGCTTTTCAAAAATTGTGTATGCGCATTGTGGATAAGATTGTGAACTTGAATGTCCTGTTATGACCACAGAAATATTGTTCTGGACTAATGCTGGTTTGCCTGCACACTCTTTCTCATTTTTTTTCATGGGGCTCAGGAGACAAAGATGCTGGTATGATCCTTAAGGCTTTCTAAGTGTTAACAATGGCTCCAAGCCCATAGGACAAGCTTCCAGTGAAGTCTAACTAATGCTATTAGAGGTCTTCAGATAACAACTGATTTACCTTCTTTTAGACTGAACATGCTTTGGCATTGCTTTTCTACAAATATACTAGCAGTTAGAGAATATCCCAGATCCCTAACCATGTTCTAATTAAGGTTAAATGCATTTTCTACTGTAAATACACATAACTCCTTTAAAAGGAATGTGGTGTTAAATATCCTCCTGTATGTTGCTTAGAAGATAAAATTATACACTTGCGTTTGCTTAGGGGAGGAAAAAAGAGAAATGTAATAGCATCTCATCATGGTAACTTGGTCAGAGAGATGTAAGTTAGTTTCTGCTATAGAAGAATCTGATGTCAGCCTTGTAATTACTAGGGAGAGTCAATAATACCTCTTCTCAGTATAATTACAAATCCAGTACAACCATGACTGAACTAAATTGCTTGAGAGCAATCAATAGAAATTTCCTGACTACATTCACTGGTGTACACATATAAAAAGGAAAAGCGTTTGTCCAAGCAAAAGATCACTTTTACAAAAGAAAACTGCAGTGCAAGGCTAGGAAGAAGTATATCCATACAGAAACCTCAAGCTTAACACTAGCTAGAAATAATGTGAACATGTGTATTTTGAAGTACAGAGACTACGCTCACATGAGCAGCAATATGATGCAACTGGAGTGGAGCAATAGATTCATGTAGTTTATGGTGAGTTCCCAGTGTTTGTTGCATACATGGTTTATAGTTTTCACTCAGACTAAATCTAGCTGGTTTCCACAGACCAAATATTCTCTTCACATGTGGTTCAAAGCCATCAGAAGCACCAACCTCTTGCTCACATACTGAATATCAACATTACAGCCTGAACATCATTAGATTTGTGCCTGGAGTGGAAGCTTTCGGCTCAGTTTCCTCTGTCAGGAATCATAGAATCTTTAAGGTTGGAAAAGACTGTCAAGATTATCCAGTTCAACTATCAAACCATCACCTACATGTTCTCTAAACCATGTCCTCTAAGTGACGCATCTTTTTCTTGAAAACCTCCAGGGATGGTGACTCCACCACTACCGTGGGCATTCTGTTCCAATGCACTTTCACTCTTTCTGAGAAGAAAGTTTCTTAGTATCCTTCCTGAACCTCTCCTCACGCAACTGAAGATCATTCCTTCTCATCCTACTGCTAGTTACTTGGGAAAAAAGGGAGAACCCCCTCCCCCTCCTCCAGACCCTCCTTTCTGCTACCTGTATAGAGCCATCTTTCCTTATCCTCCTCCAGACTGAACAATCACAGTTCCCTCAGCTGCTCCTCATAAGTCTTGTGATCCAGACTCCTCACTTCTCTGTTTCCCTTCTCTGGACATGCTCCAGGGCCTCAATGTCTTTCCTGTAGTGAGGGGCTCACACTTCAACCAAGTACTTGAAGTGTGGCCTCACCTGCGCCAAGTAAAGGGGAATGATCAACTCCTTAATTATGCTGACTACACTATTTCTGATACAAGCCAAGATGCCATTGGATTTCTTGGCCACCTGGACACACTGCTGGCTCATGTTCAGCTGGCTGTTCAGCTACCTGTTCATTAGCTACATCATTTTACTACAGGCAGCTTTTCAGCCACTTTAGTCTGAGCCTGTAGTGATGCATGGGCTTGTTGTGACAAAATGTAGGATCAAACACTTGGTTTTGTCTCATTCAATTGCCTCAGACCGTATATCTAGCCTATATATTCCTCTGTAGGGCTCTTCTATCCTCAGACAGATTAACATTTTGCCCACGGTGGTGTCATCTGCAAACTTACTGAGGATGCAAACATCAATAGCACTATGAGGACCTAAGCAAAGCATGGTAAGTAGGGATGCTCAAGTGATTAATTTCATAAGCTCATTGTTGCTCGAACTGCAGACACAGATAAAAATTTTCTCAAATTGTCATGGCTTTATGATTTTTTGTTATCAGTGTTCCACATCATAACATCGTGTAGTGCACTGGGAGTTAAAGAGCTAATGCTCCAGTTCTGTGATCATCAACAGATCAGATATACCTGTCTCAGAAGAACTACATACCCCAGAGGACTTTGCATTACTTGGCATTTTTCTGTTTTCCGCTCAGAGGGAAAGATAAAACTGTTGGCAAGTCACATGATTCCTTTCTGTTCCCTTTCTGCTCGTCCCAGCAGTGTGTGCTCCTAGTTGTCTCACATTCAGCTTTAGAGTAAGGCCTTCAGTTTTTGGACATTCTCTCTTTCTCATTTTATTTGTTTGATTAGCCTCAATTCCAGTTATATCGTATTGTGCTATTTTGCATTCTGGTATTTTATTTAGTAAATTAGCTTTCCTCCTCAGATCATTGCCATTGTTTTGCTTTTAGGCTCGTCTCCCTGCCCTTGCCCTTTTCCCTTTCCCCTCTCCCAGGGCATAGGTCTGTGGGTTTCTCTGCCCCATTCATCCCAGAACCAGGCTGAACCAGCCTGTAAACGGTTAACACAAATTCACCTGTTTCCCTAGATTCTTAGGGCTTTGGTTTTTTTACTTCTTTCTTAGGTATCTTTTACTTGCACATGTTGGCTTTGATGTAATATAATTCTTACCACTTGAGTTTTTCCTGCAAACACTACACAAACATAAATGCAATGATTTTGTAGACTACAACGTTAATTTTACTTACTGTTCAGATACAGACTCAGAGAAAATGGTTGAGTTTGCTTTTGTGATATCTGCTTGGTTGTTTGTTTTGCTTTTAAAACATTCTCTATATAAACTTTAGGAAATAAATGTTAGCTTTTAAAAATGCTGAAATGTAGTCCTATGAAATTTCAGCGTGAATTTCTGGGTAGCAGTTATGAGAGCCCAGCTACTTGTCTAGAAAAGGAATCTCCAGAGCACTGTGGAAATAGGTGCCTAATAACCCTTGAACTCTCTTTGAATATCTTTCCCAGTTGTTGAAAGGCCGGGTGTGTAAAATACTTATTTTATAATAACGTCATTGTTTTCTTAGTTTCATTTTAGATAGAGTGAAGTGGCAAATGCTACGCTTTATGTCTGCTGTTGCAATTCCTTTGCAATGGATTAGCTTTCTAAACTGTCAAGAGTTTTCTGAGAAATCTTCTTTAGCATAAAATTGTTGGTTTTCTCACTATCTCGTATTATGCTGCCCACACAGCATACAACACAAAATAAATAAACCTGTACAGAGCTGTGGTGTGTGAGATATCGGGAGTACTTTTTCTTAGGCTGTGCTGACAGAAAATGTTTTCTTTTCAGTGTAACTCTATCTTTCATTTGTCATCTTTTGTTACAAGCTCTTGAGCCAAATATTTTCAACAGGTGTCAGATATAAAAAAAAAANAAAAGGTTACAAATGGAGGAAATAAAAAAAAAAAAAAAAAAAAAAAAAAAAAAAAACCCCTGCAGATACAATGAGAGAGAAGGACAAAACAGTATTTGCCCCAGGAGAAAGTGTTTTATAGACCTCAGTACAAAATTCTCTTTATTGTTTGACAGAGAAAAAAGTGTGACAGCCATTGCATTTGGATTATGGCGTGGATTAAAGTACTGCACTCAGAATACCATAAAAAGGCTGTTAAATAGCTGATAATTTCATCGCGCTGGAACCAAGTGTAGAAGTACAATGCAGTTACATTAGTACTATAATGCTGTGAACATTTTCAATTATCAAGCTTAACCTTGCTAAGAAGCTGAAATGAACGCTATCGATACAGTGAAGCATGGAGTTACACAATAGCTTCCTGAGATTTTCTTGCTTTCTCTACTTCCCTTTTTATCCTCCTTGCTCCAGTAAATGAAATGTGTGGACTCTTGCCCACACTCTTTCTAAATTGCTCAAGCAATTGTTTCTTGCAGATTAATTTGTAATTCTAAATTTTGAGAAGAAGGAAATGTGAGCGCATTCCTCCCTCAGGCGATTTACAGATCTGGGATTTTAACATAATCTAACGCAGAGACTGAGGAAAGGGTAAGACATGGTGGCAAAGGCCACACTGGAGAGTTTCTTCAGCAAAGATTCCTCCCTTTTTGTCAGAAAACTTGCTTAACCAACATGTGCAGCTTCCATTCTGTTTTCTCTCAGAAACAGACTTTCATCAAAACACCAAGAGGGTAAATGTGTACACATCATGTGCATATGCACGCAGGGCTGTACTTCATAGTGTCCAAGATATATACAACTGCCTTCTTTGTTTGCGCATGGTTGCTCTGGTGATGACAGATACTTTCCTTACATGGATGGATTAAAAAAACCAAACCACATCCATTAGATGCTGTTACTCATCTTGTGTACACAAATCAGTTGGAGCTGTGCTTTTAAGGTTACTTAGGCACCAAAAGCTATAGATAGGTAGACTTCAGAAAGTTACAAAATGTGTACCTTGTGATTTGAAAGTTAATGCCTTGGTACAATCGTAAACTCCCTCAGAGCTTGTTTATATATCTGTTGCCAAAGTGCTTTTTCAAATCTGGGATTCTGCAAGTACAAAACTCTCAGTTCTCTTCATTTTCTTCTGCATTTTTTGGTCTTATTAAAGTAAGAAAATCACCACTACTGGATTCTGGATGACTTCGTTTTCTTCTTCCTCATTGGAAAAAAGCAATTCTACTCACATCAGGCTAGGTGGACTACTACAAAAGGAAAAAATAAACGTAGAAAACAAACTGGAGCAGATGGGTCTAAAGGGATCCATGAAAAAGTAGTAAAAAAGAAGATATCTGACATGGTGTTTTGCAAATTTCCCTGAAGACTTTCCAGGTAGAATTTCCCAAAAGTCAACATTATTCTCTCCAATATTGTAGGGTGAGGGGAGAAAAGACTACAATGATGGTGAAAAAAAATGCTTGAGTTGGAGACATGAGATTATGAAAATGTAGTGGGAAATAAATAAATGTTAAAGGAAGGAGCATTTGAAGACTATCTGTTTTCAGCAATTTTCTTAACCAACTACTACTATAATATTACAGGGGCTTTTATGTCACAGATCTTTCAGCTTTTACTTACAAATGGGAAATTACAGACAGTGGCTGCAAGTGGTAATATAACAGCATTTCTGCTGATTCCATCCTGCCAAGCAGTAGTCTCCTAGAACATATGGCAATCAACATACTGGAAAATCACGCCTTCAGAGAAGGCAAAGGACAGGAAAGCAAGTTGTTTTCCATCTTTTCCATCTTTTTCCATTTTTAGGCATCAATCTACACTCTCTATAACTGAGTGAAGTGGGATGTTTAGCAAAGAAAAATATTTAGTAATATCCCAGGAACCTCAGCCAAATTTTTCTTTCCTTATATTTTCACAAGGATTTATGTTGATTTCTGATTGTTTTGCTCTTTTTTTTAAAAAAAAGGAATTCTTAAATAAATGCTTACCGTTCACAGGTAGGCGTCCAGGTGGGTCTTGAATATCTCCAGAGAAGGAGACTCCACAACCCTCCTGGGCAGCCTGTGCCAGTGCTCCATCACCCTCACCGTAAAGAAGTTCTTGCGCTCATTCGTGCGGAACCTCCTGTGCTGCAGTTTCTGTCCCTTCCCCCTTGTCCTGTCTCCACACACTGCTGAAAAGAGTCTG
>VXAB01010393.1:0-25877 GCA_013399175.1 Odontophorus gujanensis | reverse complement strand
TTGACATGTGGATGGTCAGGAGGAAAAGATGGAATTCTGGTCATACTGAGAATGCAACCGGAAAGAATTTTCTAGTCAATGAGTCCCATCTTGTTTTTCCAGGAACATTTTCTTACATTAAAGCTTATTTGGTTGGATAACCTGCTGCCTTTGAAAGCCACATATCTCATAGATTCTATGTGGACTGGGATTTCTTTTCAAATTCTAGTCCTATGAAGAAAGGAACACTTTGATTATATAGCCTAGAGAAGAGAAGACTCCAGAGAGAATTTACCTTCCAGCTATTAAAGAAGGCCTACAGGAAAGGTGGGGGGTGGGGAGGGATCAAGCCAGGGGAGGGGATTCTTTACTGGTGAGTATAGTGACTGGATGAAGCGTAACCAGTTTAAACTGTAAGATGGTAGATTTAGGTTATTTATAAGGAAGGCATTCTTCACTGTGAGGTGGAGAGACACTGGAACAGGTTACCCTTTAAAAGCTGTGGATTTCCCATCCACAAACATGCAATGGCAAGTTGGATGGGGCTTTGGGAAACCTGGTAGTGTGTAGAAACCCTGACCATGACTTGCAAGTTATAACTATATGACCTGTCAGGTCCCTTCCAACCCAGTTTTCTTACTAACAACACTAGGGCTAAAGTTGTTACTCACCTACTTGAAGGCAAATACGAATGGAGGTTTGCCCTCCTTTTCTGTTGGAAAGGTGCAGAATGACTGTATAGGTTGGGATAAGAAGATCTTATTCATGTTAAAGATGTCCGGTCCCACAGTGGGGAGAATTTTATGTGTGAAGTCTCCAGTTCCCAGTGGTAGGTGGTGACAGGAGATTCCTTGATCCTTTTCTTAATGCAGACTTTGTCGTCACCCTAGCTGTGTCTTGGTGATTAGTTATTTCCCTAAGCTAAAAGGCAAAACTGAGAATGTTAGAGGGTGAAGTACTAACCTGTCTTACATTATTGCAAGTTTTTGCTATTGATCTTGGAGTAGTGAAGTTTGGTTTTTTTTGTCCTTGTTCTGTAGCTTTTCAATTTCTCTCTCTTTTTCAGCACTTAACTCCCAGTTGTGCTCAATGTTCTATCAGTCCTGGAGAAAACTTGTGAAATGGACTCTGCTCTTTGCTTTCCTAAATTCACATCTGTGTGTTCCAGCTTTCTAAAGTTTTTTTTTCTGTTTGTTCCGTGATTTTGTCCCTCCTGAAACTTTCTGAGAAGCAGTGGGAAGGCAGACTAGCATTGCAGACCATTTGCCTGTCTGGCAAGGGAAATGGCATGATTTAAATATGGCTGAGTTAAAACTGTACTAAAACCTCCAGGAAAATTCTAACATTTGTTCGGATGTTTCTGTCTATTTTTGGAGCTGTGGAATACTCATGATTGTCAGTATTTTGACCTTCACTTTGAAGAACTTCATACTTGTGCCAGCAAACTCAACTGTCAATATTTTCATTTCACNGGTGAGTATAGTGACTGGATGAAGCGTAACCAGTTTAAACTGTAAGATGGTAGATTTAGGTTATTTATAAGGAAGGCATTCTTCACTGTGAGGTGGAGAGACACTGGAACAGGTTACCCTTTAAAAGCTGTGGATTTCCCATCCACAAACATGCAATGGCAAGTTGGATGGGGCTTTGGGAAACCTGGTAGTGTGTAGAAACCCTGACCATGACTTGCAAGTTATAACTATATGACCTGTCAGGTCCCTTCCAACCCAGTTTTCTTACTAACAACACTAGGGCTAAAGTTGTTACTCACCTACTTGAAGGCAAATACGAATGGAGGTTTGCCCTCCTTTTCTGTTGGAAAGGTGCAGAATGACTGTATAGGTTGGGATAAGAAGATCTTATTCATGTTAAAGATGTCCGGTCCCACAGTGGGGAGAATTTTATGTGTGAAGTCTCCAGTTCCCAGTGGTAGGTGGTGACAGGAGATTCCTTGATCCTTTTCTTAATGCAGACTTTGTCGTCACCCTAGCTGTGTCTTGGTGATTAGTTATTTCCCTAAGCTAAAAGGCAAAACTGAGAATGTTAGAGGGTGAAGTACTAACCTGTCTTACATTATTGCAAGTTTTTGCTATTGATCTTGGAGTAGTGAAGTTTGGTTTTTTTTGTCCTTGTTCTGTAGCTTTTCAATTTCTCTCTCTTTTTCAGCACTTAACTCCCAGTTGTGCTCAATGTTCTATCAGTCCTGGAGAAAACTTGTGAAATGGACTCTGCTCTTTGCTTTCCTAAATTCACATCTGTGTGTTCCAGCTTTCTAAAGTTTTTTTTTCTGTTTGTTCCGTGATTTTGTCCCTCCTGAAACTTTCTGAGAAGCAGTGGGAAGGCAGACTAGCATTGCAGACCATTTGCCTGTCTGGCAAGGGAAATGGCATGATTTAAATATGGCTGAGTTAAAACTGTACTAAAACCTCCAGGAAAATTCTAACATTTGTTCGGATGTTTCTGTCTATTTTTGGAGCTGTGGAATACTCATGATTGTCAGTATTTTGACCTTCACTTTGAAGAACTTCATACTTGTGCCAGCAAACTCAACTGTCAATATTTTCATTTCACACATCTTTATAGAAGTTCATAACTGATCTATAAAATTACACATACTGAGTGTATGTGGTCACAGGTAGGAAAGGATTTAATAAATAAATTCATTAATACAACTGCATCTTTTTAAAGATTATAATGCCACATTTTTTTTTTTTCAAACGCGCTTACAGTCCTGTTATTTAAAAGCAAGCCTGTCAGATTTTTCTTGTACTAAACTCAAAATGGTTAACCTCTTAGTCTTTAATGTGTACTGATGGAGTGCCTGTGACCATTATGGCCAATAACCACATTATTGCATTTAGGAAATTAGCTACTGTGTGCTTATGGTAATTTTGTCTCCATGAAACTAGCTCACAGATTTTATGCAGACATATTACAGAATTCAGTTCTGCTTTTAGATACACACTGTCTCTGTGTATTCATATAGATTCATCAGAGTGTATTTGAAAGGATCTTTGTCAGCCAGTGTAAATGTTAGGAGTTTTTATGATGAAGGACAGGGCAAGGGAAGAGCTAAGGTGTTTGACTTTCAGAATGCCATACATCTTGAAGGAAAAATGAGGAACTTTATGAAAAGTTCCCAATAAATCCCAATGCCTAACTGAACGATTCTGCTGGAAATCAGTCCCAGTATCGTGCTGCTCAATCATTAGTCTCAGTGGTAAGAGTGGCAGTACAGGTCAGTCTAGTCCTGATTATGTGATGTCCTACTTCACAAAGGCAGCTCTGAGCAGTGTTGTGTGGCAGTGGTGTGGTCTCCACCTTGTCCTCATTGCTTCCATGTGTGAAAATCTGACTTGAGCAGCTAAAAGTTTATAATAAGGCTTTCCTATGAGAGAGAAAAAAAAAATGGTGATGACTGTCTTGAAGATTTCTGAATACCCTAGTGTTTCAGTTTGCAACCCTACTGTGCATTGCATGGTTTTACATTTCAGTGAAAAGAGGTCACAGGGTTCAAGTACTTGCATTATATTAATAAGGCAATATGTTGAAAACATAAAGATACAGTGTCTTTAAATAAGCTCTAAGTATCTCTGAATAAATAATTCTGTGCTTGGAATGTATGACATTTTGGTGTCAAGACAATCTTATTAGCGTCTTCTTTATCTTTGCCTTTTCAGTTCTGTGTTCTAACAATCAACTAATTTGGGATGATGTTAATTCTCTTACAGAAGTAAGTTGGCATGCTTTCTAACTAGAGGTTTACGTGATACATTAATAGGTATCAAAAACTTAATGAGCAGAAATGTCATGCAAATCCATTTGGAAAAAAAAAATAGTATTCTTTATCCTGCTATTTATTTTGCAGAACGGGGCAAATATTTGACAACTCAATGAAAATAAAAGCTTTTACAGTACTTCCTTGCTCCTGATAAAGTATAAAAACAGTCTCTTTCTTTAAAATGTGTAGGTGTTTGTTTTTGTTTTTTTTTTCCTCTTTGCACAAGTAGTATAATAGGAAGTCTAATATCATCCAGCCTTTGTAGTATAGCTGTCCATAAATGCAATAACAAAATTCCAAATGCAGTAAAACCCATTTGATTTTGCATTTCTTGCTGACTTTTCAGAATTTAAAGAGCACTAAACAAATCTGGCCAACTTCAAGGTATGTTCCTCATGCACAATACATATTGACTTGCCTAGGACATCTAGAAACTGGACCTGGATACTTGGTAGCAGGGTCCAGAGTTTTACTGGTTCTTAACAGAAAAAGGAGTCTGGAAGAAAATGTAGACTTTTCCAACAGTTCATTGGGAACTAGAATTGGTTTCCCTTCTTTGGAAATAAGTCCTCCAGAATAGTAATCAAATTATAAGGGATTTCTTATATCAGAAGGAAACAATAAATTTTGACAAGGTAATATCATAATTTTATTTTAATGGGCATCATATATATTTCAAGATTTATTTATTTTGAACTCCTTGCAGAAATGTTGGGCTTTCCCCTTGGCTATCTTGATATAAAAATAATAGTTTGTTCCTTTGCCTCGGTACAAGATATAAACAGTATTTGGCCCAGTAGTACTAGCAGAGTGTTTCTGACAAAAGATGGATAATGGCTATACTAAAAAATTAAAATCCAAGAACTTTTGCATATCCATATGATAAGACGTTTCCGGGCTTGTCTGCTGTGTGGTGGGGAAGAAATTGTTGCCAGCTTCTCAAAGTAAGGGAAAAAGTTGAGCAATACGAATACCTAGCTATGGAATCCACTTAAATTCCTGTTTCAAACGAACTTGGACACAAATCTGAGCATAGAATTATAGAATCCATAGAATTGTATTAGAATCCTATTACTCATAAAACAAGAAGGATTTCTATTGCTCCTAAAGACAAGGTTGCCAGAAATTCTGCAGTAATGCCTTTTTTTGTTTTTTTTTTCCACTATGTTCATAGGATTGCAATTCAAACAGACAATTGCAGTAGGTTCCCAAATAGCTATCAGTTGACTGATACGTTTAGTTTCTAATTAATGTTTGATGAAAGACCTACTTATAAGACTAAATTCAAAATGTAAGAACTGGTGTTTGTTTAAAATTAATCCAGCTGTCATATTTTTCTTTTCAGGACAGATAAAGAAACGGGATAAAGACACTTGTTGATTCATTTGATGTTTTATTTTTGAAACTGTAACGTAGGCTTGGAACTGACCTGTCGTTTGAAAAGTGAGCAATACCAGAAGTTAGGAAGTGCAAATAAAGCATACAAGAGGAGAAAAGATGAAGTCTTGGAACAGTAGCCTAAGGGACTAGTTTTTCTGTCCTTGCTAACAGGAATAGTACAAAGGTGGAATTCACCAAGGAGCATAAAGGACAAAAAAATCTCTTGGAAATGCTTGTATTATCTCATCTACCATTAACCCTTTCCTATGGAAAGAAGTCAGTACTAGTGGAAAAGAAAATGCTAAATCAGTTCTCTTTGACTCATCTTTATTTCTGCTGTTTACCTAAGAAAATAGCAACTCTGTGCAGGTTGGGTGAGGGAAAAAAAAAAAAATCTTTTCTCTATTGTGTGTTCTTTCAATGTATCTTTTTACTCTATGTTGAATTTTACCTAACTTGCATCATTTTTCAGGAGCTGATTCAAAAAATGAATATGTCATTACAGTGCTAAAGTACCATAAAATGGAAATTATCAGTTTTGAGAACTCAATTGTATCTACATGATTTAGACAGTTGAAAATGTTGTCAATTTTTACATGTAAGAAGAAAGAGACAAAAGAACCAAAGATAAAGTGGAAAAGTCTTCAGGGGCAGCAAGCTAATTCAGAGCAATATGGAAGTAATCAAAAGTCAGTCAACAGCCCAAATAAATCTTTGTAGAAAGGAAGTACTGGCTAAATCTAAAGCAGTTTATGGAAGGTCAGACTATGGTAGATGAGGTCTGTTTACGTAAGAGACTAAGAGATTACAAAAAAGATATGAGATAATTAGTATTGGCTAAATCTCACAAGGTTTTCAGCTTTGTTTCAGTTAGAATAAGCATCAAGAAATTTGTCTGCTTAACTAGATTTTCTCCATGGCTTCAAGTTTACAAACAAAATAAGAAAAATGGACAGAAGAAGAATCTACACAGAAATCCTAGCACGTCTTTCAAACGTCCCCTTCTCCATGCTGTAGACTATTTGCTATTGCTTCCCAGAGGTACATAAAAATATGTAATAACCCTGATTTTCTTTAAACACCTTGATTCCCAAATAGCATTTGAGTTACAGATAATACACTTTCAAGTCTCATTCCTCTAGCATAACTCAGTCCATTTTTTTAATCTCTAGATAGGGAACCAAGTGTATTGTTACCAAATATGTATGTATTTACATGCAAATATAAGTATATATGTATTTACATACATAAAATTCTGAAAAAGTGCGGACATAAAGTTGAAGAGAAATAAAGCATCAAGACTGTAGTGCAATGCTTTTCTTCCAAGAGTACAGTGAATTAATAATAACAAAATTTCAAACACTCAATTGGTTGTCAGATAATGAAGATGCAAGAAACTTTCATACATACAACTGCAAAAGGGAAAAGAAAACAAGATAGATTGAACTACAATTGACAAAAGACAGGCACACTTAAGACTCCATCATAACATCCATCCTGTTGAATGAGCTGTTAGCTGACTCCTAGGTTAAACCTAGACATCACTGTGCTCAGGAATCCCAGCTTCCCAATCATCCTCATGTTACATATTCTTAGTGTACGTCCAGAATGCTACAGGTTTTTCATCACATGGAAATTTGTTCTTCGCTGCCTGCAGTGACATAGCTGAATTTGGCGCAGTGGCATCCAGGAGTCAAAAGGAACCAGAAGGAATCTGAGACTGTAAAGATTGTGTTCAATATCTTTCTGTACGTGAATGGGCTTGGAGATACCAAAGTGGTTTTATACACTCCCTCTTCCCTTTTAATCCACTCTGAATGTTTATCTCCCCTTTCTTTTTAATACAGAGACATAGGTTACTAAATCTACTCCAGATGTAGATGTATGTCTGTATTTTACGCTGTCTCTGCATTTTGCTGTGTGGAATGTGTAGTGTCTGCCTATCTCTGGTACAGCTGTGGTCCCAGATATCACTGGTGTTTCCCTTTGTCCATATTTGACATCCCCTGTTACGCAGTTACCAAAGCTTGAACCTGACTGTAATGCTGCTCAAAACAATCAAGATGATTTCTAATTAAAGTAATATATGATAAAAAAATGTGTAGTTTTGCTTTTAAAGGTTGTATTTACTTAACAACATTGCACTAAAACTGCTAGAAACATACCTTCCATACCATGACTCACTATACTGCACTTCTCAGTTCTTTATAGAGACTACTGCACAGCTATGGGCAGCTTTTGTACCTCAGACTAGTCTTTGAATTCCCTGTACTATGTCAGAATGGGTTGATTTGCACTGGCTTTCCTTATCAGTAATACAGAGAGTGAAATAAGTTATTTCTGAGAGTAATTTAAATCATGAATTCATAACAAATGCTCAAAATTCCACTGTGGGGAAACCTCCTCTCCTGTTAGCTTTTATAAATAGGCTGTGGAGACGAGCATCCTAAATTCAGTACCTAAAACCAGCCAATGTAAACATCATTCAACACTTTCTGTTACCATATGTATTCTGTGAAGTATGTAAAACAATGGCAAGCAAAGGGTGTTTTTTACAGGCTCCCATAGTACACCACATCAGCAGTGAGAATGCAATCTACACTCAGGAATATGAGGATGACGACTAGAATGAGTAAGAGGCAGACTGGATATGTCTGCTTCAAAAGCTGGATCCCATCCTAAATGAAAGATCTTAAACTGGAAAGAGCTGAGCACTTGTAGGAGTGAAAAGATGGAGAGCAGATTCATAACTACTGATAGTTTCCATTAGCAAGAAAGTGGCATAAGCTTCAAAGTCAGGCAGCGTTTCAAGTCTGCATATATTTCCATAGCTGTTGACATTTACCAGTTCTAAGAATCTGTAAACAGCAAGACCACATCCTAGTTTCTGCTTTGCTAAACAACTCTTTCCATTAAATCTTTAAAGGATTAGGAAAAAAATTGAGAAGTTTTAAGAGATTCAGATAAGTACAAGTATTCCACAAGTGTTTATCAAGCAGCAAGAGGTATGTTTTAGGCATATAATAAACGCAGTAGATAAACCCAAATTGATCATTTCAAAGTGAAAGAGGTTATGGGTTAATTTGTATCTGATTGTTCATTATTTTTAGTGAGAGTTCCACTTTCTTTATTCTTCCACATTTACTGTTATTGCAAAATATGCATTCCAGATTTTTCATGTCCCTATTCCCAAGTGCTTAAAGAATGCTCACCAAACTGTCAAGTCTCAGAGAAAAATTCAAGTTCTATTTCTAGAAATTGATATTTTTATTCTTTAATATGCTACCTTATCAGTTTTCCACCACTAGCGGTTGCCTTTTTTTTATCACTGATTGAAAATTTTAATTGTGACTGACCGAGTTGTAATTTATTCTATTTCTGATAATACAGTCTATTTCAAAGTCAACAACATCTATTGAGTGCCCTTAGTACTTACTACCAACATCCCCAACAGAGTGTTTTTGGCAGATTTTTGGCAGGCACAAGGTTTTAAAGAGGTCAGGAGTTGAAAGCAGGTGAGATGCAAAATGAACAGTTCAAATTCAAAAAATTTAACAGTTGTGAAATAGCTGTGCTCCAGAAAAGTCCTGAGGACTCTAATTAGCCATTGGGTTCATCCAGAGTCCTTACATGGGCATTTATCTATGCATTAACCAGGAAATAAGGGGTCTCATTAAGTTTGGTAGCATATGGGGTAGCCTTGCATCTGTGTCAGGAGTTAAAGCACACAGTGGTGGGAATTTCTCCAGAAATTCACCTTATTACAATGGCACTAATTCTGTGAACCACTGGGCTTTGACTGGAGTCTGATGGGTGTTTCATTTCTCACTGTCAAGCACATAAAAAGCTAGAATTGGCTCTAATTATCTTCCAGTTGTATGAAAAGTATTCACCACAACAAAATGGTTGAGCAACTATTTGTAGCTGATTTTGACTGTTTTCTGAGATGCACAATATTTGGGAACAAAACAGAAATGCAATTCATAATTCAAACAAAACTAAAACAAATTGTATGTAAGTAATTTATAAACTACAGAACAAAGTGCTGCAGTCTGTTCCTTATATTCTCATCTCTTTCCATCATTTTTTGCATGTAAATATTCATAAAATATTCAGCAACAGCCTCATTATTCGTAACTGGATTGTGCAAAGAAAACAGCTGAGCAGCAAAGAGTTTTCTGACAGACTAGTTTTTCTTCAAAAGCTGTGCATGCACTTCTCTTACAACTGAGGTCAGGTTTTGCTTTTCAGGATCAACATAAATATCTAATAATAATTACTATAATACCTAGGCACAAAGTTCTACAGATTGCCTCTGCAGCCCTTTTGTATGCTTTACCTCTTTTCACTATACTCATAGTTCTACTGCCTCTTATATCTTAAGTACCTGATGCATGATTTAACGCTTTTCCAGAAAGTACAGAAAGGATCCCCAGTGTTCAACATTTCCCAGACTTCCTCAGTTTAGTCTGTTAAGGACAAGTGCTAACTTTTATTAGACCCTGAAGCAGATTTGCATTTCTCCCAGTCCTGAAAATAGGAAAGACTAGCTGCATAGACTTAATTTTCCTATCTCTTTTTGTATACAAAGAAACCATCTGAGAAAACACTTAAGTACATGCTTGCCTTTATGCACATTAATTGTCAGATTAATGTAATCTATTGTCATTTTAAAAAAAGAAATAAAAAAAATTAGCATTTAAAATCCTCTAAATGCTACTATCATATTTTACAGTTTAATGAAGGCAAGATGTAAATACACTGAAAATTTCATTATGGGCTTGCCATTGAAGGAGTTTAAGAGAATAATATATAAAGATATTCCATTAATTTCACTGTAAACTAGAGGTGTTCCTTGATATAGAATGGCTGCCCATAGAGGCTGTGCGTACTCCATCCTTGGAGGAGTTCAAGGCCAGGCTTTGGGCAGCCTGATCTAGTGGGTGGCAGCCCAGTCCATGGAAGGGCAGGAGGAACTGAGTAATTTTTGAAGTACCTTCCCTTCCACTTGCAACATTCTATATGATTTTGTGATATAGAGAAAATTTACACAGTGGTATCTGTAACTTTGAATGAAACCAGTAGTGCATTACAGTATATAAGTAACACAAGAGAAGGTGAAGACTATGCAAGCAAAAAATACTGTGAACAACTTTCAGAAAAGCTGTATCTAAAGAATTTCTCAGATAAATGGACAACCCCTCTTGCAGCGATAGTAAAATGAATATGAAATTAAAACTGAAATATCATTCCAGACCAAGAAGAAATTTAAAACACAATAAAGAATATGAAAATGCTACTGTAAAAGTAAGGAAATATATTATGAAAAATCTGTGTAGCTAGACTTCCTGTAGTCAGAGAGTCCTGATGCAGCAACATCTGTATATCTAGTGTATAACTAACTGCCAAATAGCTGAGCAAAGAAAGGGTTACAAAAACAAAGATGCATGTTAGTAGCATAGGCAGGGAACTCCAAATTCAGAACTGTAATCAATGTTATATCTTCATTATCTATAAAAGTACTGAAGAGATTTGTTATATATATTCATTCTGGATGCTGGTATTCAAACAAAGCAGATGTAGCAGGCTGGATGAGGTCTTCTAAGGTGCTTTAATAGTTACATTGCTCGTGCTAAAGCAATAAAGATCATCATTAAAAAGTAGTGGAGAAATAAGGCTTTGATTTTTTTGTATATTTTTTTTTACTCTGGGGCCAATAGATGTCTTTCTTTAAATAAAATTTTGAATTGCTTAGAAATAATTTCATCTGACTTGCTTTTTAACTGTTGATAGTACTATTTCTCACATATTAATAGAACATGGAATTAGATAAAATGAATGCATTAGGTGGTAAGAGTATTTCAAAAGATGTTTATATAATGATCACATACATTGCTTGAGCTGTCTCAAATCAGTACCCTTTGTGTAGCAAAATACTGATTCTTTCCACGAGGGTATCTTGATAGGGTGTGGGTTGATCTGAGTGGCTCCAAGCATTTGAGCAAAGCAGTGACGTAAAATCTTGTTCTCTGTAGCTGTTACTATATCTTGAAGTTACTGAACATATATTACAAAAAATACTGTATCAAGAAGTTAAAATTGACATTTTAATTGTTATTCATTAATACCACAACCAGTCCCTTCAGTAAATGCAAGCAATCTGTGCCAATTCTTTTGGACTTAGCATAGCAGAGAATGTAACGTCTTGGACTAAATGGTATTTTAATTTTCCTGAGTCACTTATGTAAACACTTCTGAATAGTGAATGGTATCTGAATGTCTTTTCTCAGAGAATCACAGAATGAATAAGGCTATGAGGGACCTTTGGAGATAGTATAACCAATATCCTACTCAAAGCAACCTCAGCTTAGGACTATGTCTCCTTATTAAATGAATACTCAAAGCCCTTAGTCATCTCTCTGGGCTTTTGCTAGATGCCCTCAATTCATCCATGTACATCCTTGTCAGAGCACCTTACACTGGACCAAATACCTAGTTGTGTCTCATCTAGCTTCTGAGCTCTGAGTGAGGGGGAGGACTTCGTGCTGCTGGCAAAGTTCTTCCTAATTCAGCCCAGATGGCTGTTGGCCTTATTTGCAGCAAAGGTGTATCTTTGGCTCACAATCAATTTGGTGTCCACCAGAACACCATGTGTTTTCTTACCAAGCTGTTTTTCAGGTGGTTGGTGTCCAGCTGGTGCAAAATAAAAGTGAAATTTCCTTTTTTGAATTTTGTGATGTTTCTATATGCCTCTTTCTCCAGCTTTTTAAGGTCCCTCTGAGTGACAGCACAATCACATATGTGAAACTGTCCTCCTACTATTTTATCTCCTGCAAACTTGCTGACTGTATGCAGACATACATTATCTCGTCATCCAGATCATTAACAAGGTTTAAGAATGTTGGTATAGTATCAGCACCTGCAGGTTGATATCCAGTTAGACTTCACAACACTGATTGCAAACTTTTTATCTCAACAATTCAACTAGTTTTCTGTCAGCCTCACTGACTGCTGGTCAACAGCATTCCTCATTTCGTCCATGAGACTGTGGAAGGAGACTGTTTTAGAAGACTTTCAAAATAAAGATAAATAATATTCTCTGAAATGCACGTAAAGATTCTTGAACGTCACTTGTAATTGGGATTAATTTACAGCTGCTAAAATTCTCACACCTGTCAATCTCAGCATTAAAATTAAGATCCTGAAGAAAGCCTGAAGAATTGTGGCTAACCAAACAGAAAGCAGGGTGAAGCCCGGGGCAGATTTATACTAACAGCTGAGTATGTCACTGCTGTTTGAATACTGCTTTTCTATTTTGTCAGGCTGACCAAATGTTTTTAGTGTGCTTTCTTTTTTCTCCACTTTGCCCTGTGTGGTATGTAATCAGCATGATTTACCACAGCTTAGTAACTGAATGAGTGAAAGCTTGTAATCTCTTCTTAAATTTGCTTCCCTAATCATTGCAGCAGTAAAAGTCACTAACTGGACTAGCAGCTAAATGCAGACATGAGCAACATACAATTGTATGATTGTGGGAGTGCAGGATGATACATTACAATGAGGAAAATAAATGTTTTAAAAGTGGAATAAATCTTGTATGTATACCTATGGAGATGGTACTGATTTAAATAGTTCAGTTGTTGCAGTTATTTAAACGGATTTAAAATCCATTTCACAAACATATTTTAACGTTTTTCTTTTCTTCTTATCTTTTCAAACAGAACAATGATACTATCTCACAGATTCTTTAACTATTTCTAACAATGTACTGGCTATTTACTGCCAACCACAAATCAACAGTTTGGCTTAAATTAATGATCTGTGTCCCTTTGTATTTGCTGACTACTGAGGAGTCCTTCTTCCATAACATGTTTCTTTTCTCCTGTGGTTTGCTGCATTACTGAAATGCTATCCAACAATATTTTCAAGTGTCTGTCAGCATTTTCATTATGCACTCTTTATTCAAAGTTCATACTTCAAATGTTCCCATTAGCCAGAAGCTGAATTAATAACACCTTCTCTGTGAAAGAAAAACTCCCATGACCACCCTTCAATGTAGCTTGTTTCCTTTTGAGAACCTATAGTATCTGGATAACTGTAGCTTTCACAGAAACAGAAACTAATCACAGAAACATCAAGTTTATTGCATTTAGGTAATACTTCTGCATTCAAACCCATATCAAACCTTATTTAGAGAACTAATTCACAATTTTAGTCTTCAGAATGTCCAGACATCATGGTTTAAAAAAAGTTTTAAAATAGAACTATGAATATCTGTGTCTGCATGCATATTTTGAGAGTCCTGCACTTCACCTTATAGGTGAGAAACTGACTTTTCCAAGGCAAGGAAAAATGTGCCATGGAAGCTTTGATCACGTGAAGTAGACTTTCTGAGATGCTGTATCAGATGCTTCTTGTTAAAGAGCACTGCTGCACTGCAGGAGTCTTAAAGTATCTTTGCAAATGGGTGTCAGTGTTTTGGTGACCTTGGTGCTCTATGTCAAGTAGGAACATCAATGGCATCCATCATTTTCAACATTACTTTTAATAACACTGTCAACATTAAGTAAAAGGTCTCATAATGTTGTACTGGAATATTACTTGGAAATTTGTGTGCTATAAATGTTTGGTGAACTTCAAGGAAATAGGAGGGTGGGAACATTCTGCCAGGAATGACTGTGTATTCAAGATATTTAAAAAGAAATGCAACTTTACCTCCAAAGTTTAATGTGAGGACTTCAGTGTGAGGTGCTTGAGCTGCTGGACACACAAAGTAGGAGATGAATGATTTCTCATCCAATAGCTATAAAAATTTCCTTACCGGGTTTGAGTCTGCGACAAATAAATTCAAGTGGGGGAAAGAAGTACTGACATGCATTACATGCATTGCTGTAGTCTAAATTTTTAATGAGAATCAAATCTCAAGATAGTGTGGTGACTCTTATCACTGAGTATATGCACAAACATGGTCTACAATCAGATATTCTTTGACTTTAATGCTAAGTCTGTCTGAACACTGTCTTCCATTGTGATATTGGAAGGTACTGTCAGCAGGAACTGAGGATTGTACTAGTTGTGTTCTCCACTGCCACCAGCCCTGACTTAGGCTTTATTGGAAGAGTGAAAATCCTATTTTCTTGGATCTAGAGTGAAAATAATAAAAAAGGGGGGGTTAAAATCCTTTAGAAACCCTGATCTCAACTGCCTTTGTTTTGCAGAAATCAGTTTGTGTTCACTGTTTGAATATACCTTATTTGGTCATTCTGTTCTACGAGTGGCCACATACGCTTTTTCAGTCTCTTTTACAACTAACTCTTGCAGATAAGTCTGATAGAGAAAAAGACTTCCCGGTATAATAGACAAACCTCAATGTATGTTTTTTACAGGTATTTTGGAGTTCTCTTGTGTGGTGCTTGCCAGCACATGAGAGAGAACAGCTTGCACTTGGGTGAGTGGGGGAAGCACCTCCCTCAAGATAGACAAAAGTTGACTACCCTTCAGAGCTTACACAAGCTTCGGAATTTATTTTTACTCATCCTGTGTTAACAGAAAAATATTAAAGCATCAAAAGAAATAGACTGCTCAACATGCTTTTTTTTACTAAAGCTTAGGTTTCCTCTTGCTGAAAACCCAGTGTCTTTCTATCCCTCTTTTAGAAAAGGATTTTGAACCCAGAGGGCATTTACAGGTTTCAGGTTCTCGCCACAATCAGACATACAAGGAAAATAAAAATCTTCTACTTATTTCCAAGAGGAAAATCAACTACAGTAATATATCACTTCAACATTTTCTGTTTGGGGTAAAATATGTATTTTTGCCAGAAAACATCTATCTTGCTTTAATAAATGTACATGTCATGTCTGCATGGTTAGCTTTCCTATATGATTGTAAATAAATAGGAACAATAAGTAAATAAACACAATGCGGCCAACTCTTCTAAATTAAATGCCATTTCCTTCAGTTCCTTAATAGACAAATCTTTTCCGCATGAATATGAATTCAGGCATTACACTTCAGCAGCAAGTAGGATCTCACACTCATTTTTGCGGAGTAGAAAACAGACATATTAACTTGGCATAAGAATGTCAACAAATCTATTTAAATTATGTTACTAATTGTAAAGATCTATGTTGCTGTATTCACTTG
Organism: Odontophorus gujanensis; assembly: GCA_013399175.1. Classification (NCBI taxonomy): domain Eukaryota; kingdom Metazoa; phylum Chordata; class Aves; order Galliformes; family Odontophoridae; genus Odontophorus; species Odontophorus gujanensis. Next base: position 10,591 of record VXAB01010393.1, on the reverse strand, counting down.
TAAATAGTTACTATTTGTGCTCTTTAAGAATATTGTCAATATTTCATATTGCTTCTCCAGGTAACAAAAAAGGCTTTGGAGATACTAATGTGTGAAAGGAAAGGTGAGACAGCTTTTTTACTGAAATTTACTAAGAACTGATATGGAATTAAATCATTAAAATCTTTTACTATAATTTGTGTAATAGAATATATAACATAGTCACCAGTCACCTGTTAACTATCAGAAATTCATAACAAAAGTTCAGATTGGTGTAGGATACTGATAATTGTCATAAAATATCCAATTTAGACAGGAGAACATTTGGAAACATTGTTTTTTAATTCCTTCGAAGATAAATGTACTGTCAGGGGATTGCTGTGTGTATGACATTTTGTCAAATGCTCTAAGCATCCACAAAAAAAAGAAACAAACTTTTTTTTTTCCTCAAAGACATAGAGATTTTTCTTTCTATTCAGGAAGTCTTGTGGTTAAGAGTAGGAACCCCAGTTTGGCTCTCATACTGAATGGGATATTCCTGGATTTGTATCTTTAAAAGTAGCATCTGCTTAGATATCTTAGATATCATATCTTAGATATAACCTCCAGATTTTACTTAGGACAAGAAAACACATCATCAACCATTACAGTGTATTTTTAGGCCTGCAGCAGGGCCAGTTTTCCAAAGTTTAAAGCAATTGACAAGGGAAATAAATTTTAAATGAGGTTTTAATTTGTTGTTGCAGTTCTTGAAATACATCTGTTAACAGAGAAATATTAATCAATAGAATTCTTTCTGTTAGATGACTAATTATTGATCCAAAAACATTTTTATGAACAACTCTCAGTGATTATAGCATGTCTTTTCTGTAATAATTTTCATATGTAGCAAGGATTTATATGTCAATAAATAAAAACAATTGGAGTTTCCTTTTTTCAAACTGTTCTGAAACTCTTATTTCAACATTACAGTCCAACTCAGACATTGTGGCACAGACAGTACATGTGAGGACAATGACTCTTGTATATCATCGTGGGTTAGGAAATCCTACAGGAAGCTGATGACTACGGGACAGCTTAAGGGTGGCTGTGGATGTTGCATAATTTTCACAGTTGCATAACATTTCTTTTCTGACAGCATTTTCTGTCTTTTCATGTCCTCCAGGAGGAAAGATGCTGAGCATTATGGAGTCACTTATTCATAAAGGAAAATCTACAGTGTTCTGAAAACCAGACTTCATCACCTCCCTGAGGACATCATGGATTGCATTGATAAGGATGTTATATTTTCCATCAGGAATCTTAACCTTCTCTGAAAGGATAAGCAGCATATAAAATATTAAAAATATTCAAAGATGGAAAGTTAGAAACCTTTCTGTTATGGATTAATTATTTCAAATTAGACAGATCTTACTCTACAAACAATCTTGTTGATTTTAATAGTTACTTTCAAATCCAGGCTCTATTTTTAATGGTAAATAGGGTTTACTAATAAGAACTGGTGATTTATGTAGGGTCTTTAAATTATATAAAGTACTTACCTTAGTTTGTAAAATTCATTTTTAAAACTTGTCTCTATTCACGTGTTTGATTAAGCATATGAGAAAGCTTGCCATCCTCAAAATATTTTTGGCATTGACTAATAATCTGAAAAACTCTTTCACTCTCCTTCCCACTCTCCTTCTAATGGTCACATTAAATTTAGAGAGTTTCAGATATATATGGCAGTACAAATAATAGCTGATTCCTAGGGTAGCACTAAATCATTTTGAAAACTAACTGTCACAAGCTTACTCTATGCAAGAGAAAAATATACAACATAGGAATGTGTCATTTTACTGTGTTTACAGCAAGGATAAAAAACAGATTTTCAAATGCAAAATAAATATCAGCAATAATAAGAATATATGCAATTCATTAAGAACTGTTTATTCACCCTCCACTCTTTCCTCACATCCGATGATATTCCTTTTGCCTTAGTTCTGTCATTTACCTTAGAAAAAACAACCACGAGGAAGTCTGAAGTACTCAACAAGTTCTTTACTTCAGTCTGCACTGGCAGTCAGTCTTTTCATGTCCCTCATGTCCCTCTAGGCAGGGGCTGGGAGAGCAAAAAACCATTCTACTGTAAGAAAAGAAAAAGTTCAAGACCACCTGATGAAACTGAACTCGTACAAGTCTATGAGACCAGATGATAGCCATCCCCAGGTCCTGAAGGAACTGACTGATGCAGTTGCCAAGACACTCTCCATCATGTTTGAAAAGTCAGGGCTGTCAGATGTAGCCCCAGGTGACTGGAAAAAGGAACCATCACTCCCATTTTTAAGAAATTGAATAGGGAGGACCTGAGGAACTACAGTCCAGTGAGATTCATCTATGTGCATGGGATGATCCTCCCAGAAGCTGGGAGGACATATCCCAGGACATGATCTGAAGCAGCCAGCATGACTTCATCAAGTGCAGGACATGCCTGGCTGATCTTGTGGCCTTCTACAACATAATGACTGCACAAATGAAGGAAAAATGATGTAACCTATCTGGGCTTCTGCAAGGCCTTTGGTATAGTCCCATGCCACATCCTTATCTGTAAATTGGAGTGACATGGCTTTAAAGTATGATGTATTCAGTGGATAAATCAGTTGGATGGTTGCAAAGGATTGTGGTCAGAATTCAATGTCCAGCCAGGAGCTAGTGACAAGTGATGTCCCTCCATCTTGAGACTAGTTCTCTTTATCAATGTCATAGACAGTGGGATCAAGTTCTCTCTTAGCAAGTTTCCTGATAACATCAAGCTGAGTGATGCAGCTGATACAACAGAAGGAAGAGATGCCAACCAAGGGGACCTGGGCAAGCTTGAAAAGTGGGCCCAATAACGTTCAGCAAGGCCAACTGCAAGGTGTTGCACCTGGATTGGAGCAATGTCAGTCTGGTGTACAGACTGAGAGAAAAACTCTTTCAGAGCAGCCCTATGCAAAAAAGATGGAAAGATGGACATGAGCCATCCGTGTGAGCTTGCAGCCTGGAATGCCAACTCTATCCTTAGATGCATCCAAAGTAGGGTAGCCAACATGGTGAGGGAGGTGATTGTCCCCTTCTGCCTAAACTACATGCATCCAAGACTAAACTATTGCATCCAGGCCTGTGGCCCCCAATACAAGAACAATGTGGAGCTATTGGAGCAGGTCCAGAAGAGGGCCACAAGGATGATCAGAGTGCCGGAGCACATCTCCTGTGAAGACAGGCTGAGGAAGTTGGCCTTGTTTAGCTCAGCGAAGGTTCAGGAGAGATCTCATTGCAGCCTTCTAGTACATAAAGGAAGTTCAACAATCAGGAGGGTGACTGACTTTATACAAAGCCTGATAGTGTTAAGACATGAGGGAATGGTTTTAAATTAAAAGAGGATAGATTTCAAGTAGATATTAAAATCATTTACCGTGAGAGTGGTGTGGAACTGGTACATGTTGCCCAGAGGAGCTGTGAATGTCTTATCTCTGGAAGTGTTCAGTACCAGGCTGGATGAGATTCTGTGCATCCTGATCTGACGGGTGGCAAGGTATCTCTCAGCACAAGCCATTCTATGATTTCATGAATGCAGTATGCCAATATCTTTCTACACTTTCAGCATATAAAATGACAATTGTCTATTCAGATTTAAAATTTTAACTACTAGGTTATCTTTCATATTTTGTAGCTGCTGCTCTGTACTATAGGCTGAGACTGATATGTGATTTACCTTCAAGCAGCACCATGTCTTTTGCTTTTTTGAAGAAAAACAATATGGTCTCCTTACGAGATTTGGATTGTTCAGTAGAAATTCTTTATTCCTACTGTTTTATGGGGATTGATACCTGCCTTGGATATCATATATCACAAGGCTGCTGATCTATTTTGCCAGGCCTTTCAAGGGAGTAAAAAATGATGTATCACCCTGAAATCTCAGAGTTCAAGTAACTAGTGAGTAACATTATCTCTACTTCACCTTTCAAAAACAAAACCAGGGAGATTAAGAGTGCCTCCCATTAGTCTTGTGAGTTCAAACTGGGGCAGCTTTTCATGAAGGCAATAATCCTCTCAAAGAACATTGGAAATATTTGCTAGCATTGAACATCATTAGACAGCTTGCAGTGAACTCAGCTAGAATTAAACCCCAATTATGGGTAATTATTTTACAGGGGTTTAAAGAGAAGAGGCATACAAAATATTATTCAGATCTGCTTCAGCAGTTCATGAAGGCTGCTTCAAAAATAATGACTCCTATTTTATGATGATGGCCCATGATGTCAGATGTGGATGTTGGTGATATAGCAGTAGAGGTTGAACATTCACAAACTGATGCTTAGGAAGTTCTACACAAATGTGCATGGGAACTTCTTCACATTGCAGATGACGGAGCACTGGCACAGGTTGCCCAGAGAGATGGTGGAGTCTCCTTCTCTGGAGATGTTCAAGACCCACCTGGACACCTGTGCAACCTGGGCTAGGGAGCTGCTTTGGCAGAGGGGTGGATGTTGTCACCGTTCCTGGAGATTGGAATGCTGAGGACTAGTGATCTCTTCACACGAGGGCCACTGCCATCACAGACACCAATATGGTTATGTAGAAAATGGTAAAATGGCATTTAATAAGGCATGGCAGCTCCTTATATAGATATATCTATCATCGTCTACACCCCCTAGAGCATGCATCATACATGCATCATACCTCACAGAGCAAGGGAGAGCCTATCACATCACATCCTGGTGTCCCAGCCACACCAACTACAACAGGTGGACTAGATGATCTCTAGCAGTCCCTTCCAACTCCTACAATTCTGTGATTCTGTGATTCCCACCAACATTCTGTTTCATTTAGATGGAAGCAGAGGGGCAGTCTGACAAAATGGTGTCTGACATAAAAGTGCAAATGAAACAAAGAGGTGAAATTGAATACTTCCATGTAGAAAAAAAATGCATCAATTGACACTCGTCCATGTTTGCCAGTTTTTATGAAGATCAAATGGGATATCAGTACAGTGAAGCACTGGACTACATGGGCAACATTTTCCTAGCAATTATGCCATCATGGCAACTGAGAAACTGTGATCACATTTGCTGGTACAGAATTTTACACAGCATGCAGGCTCTTGTTCATCGCTGGTGAAAATGTATAACTAATGGTGATGACTATGTTGAAAACTAGTCTTCTGTAGCTGAGAATTCTCTCTATCAAAGAGTGTTATTGTCCTCTTTATATCAGTTGTAGTTTCCATGAAAGTAAATAGGAGGCATTACTTTCAGAGTGACCTTTCTTGTTTGCTCACTGTGAAGCTGTGTCATGAACAAGCAGTTTTATTGGAACTACTGCTTAAAAGTCTGGGATCATGGAAGTAGGATGATTAATTTTAATATATTCATAGCATTAGTATACAAAACTGTGTGAAATAAGTTTTTATTTGCAAGTTCATCTATTTGCCTGTTCATTCATCTCCAAGCAGTTATTAATATATGCGCAGTCCTCCTTGGAAGCTTTCAAGACCTGGCTGGATGGGGCTTTGAGCAACCTGGGTGGTATCCCTGCCTATAGCAGAGGGATTGGAACTAGATGATCCTAAAATTTCCTTCCAACCTAAACTACTCTATGATTCCGTGTACATGCCTTTCAGACTTTTAAAACCTCTGGTCAAGTGTGGTCTCAAGTTTCAGGTTTAGGTTATATGTTCCAGTAAATATCTACAGAGCTTGGATTAACATGTAGTTGCATTAGTTGTTATGGAAATGCATAAAAAACATTGATTCAGTTTTAGACATTCATTTTGGGCCCTGCTTTGCTGTTTAAGATTATCTTTCATACTGTTTTCCTGCTTCTTTTCTGGATAGTGATAACTATCTCAGAAGGAAATTGTGCTATAATTCAATGGTTTTAAAAATATAATTATGATAGTCAATCTGTTTAGAGATTAGATGGATGCATAACAGAATTTCAATTTAAATCACTCAAGTCATTCAAGATTTTCAGTGTCCCAATACCAGAAAAGTTTCTTAGAAACAGTAGAACTAAGTTTCCTTTTGCCTCATAAAGCCATCAGCATCTAATCTTTTCACTTGCTCTTTTGCAGAAAGAAGAGTCCTACTCAATAATAAGGATATCTTTAGCTATTTCTTTTCAGTTTTGATTTTCTCCAGATAACTTGTACTTTAAATGCAATACAACTTGTTATTTTATTTTTGCCTGTAGTTTAATTTCATAAGGATGGAATTCTCCTTGGCTTTCCTGGAAGTGGGTTCCTTGTTATTAATTCTGTAACACAGAGGTACAAGAGGTCCTTTCTTTCATTGGATATTTGAGAGATCAACAGCTGAGAGCTTGTGCAATTATGGGCACAAAAGTAATGCGTCAAAGCAGGGCTCATTAGAAATCTACAAATAAGAACTAGTTTGGCTACTTATTATCCCACCTATCATGAATAGCAATTTATGAGCTTCCTTGTGTGCCAGAATACCAGCTAGAAACCTTGCATGCACGCATCAAGATCCTGGTAAATTACACTGAGAGCATTCAGATAACATTAATATAAAGCACTTCAGTGCAATTTCTTTGCTCCTCCCTGTATGATTAATTACAACCAAATTGATGTTACCATCAGTGATTAATTTAGAAGTTCAGATGCAGAGTAAATGAGCTAAGCAAAGCTGAGTTAGCGTTGTCCCTCATTTAAGAAACTTCACAAGGGATCACAATTCACAGATAATCTGATCCACTACCGCACTTGCATAAAGTTGGCAGGAAAGTTATGTATATGTGATTAAAAGTTAGATGCAAAATTATATCTTATTTGTGAACATTCTTTAGAAAAAATTAACTTCAGTTTTGTTTAGCAAAAAGAAAAAACAAAAAGGGCATTTTGAGCTTCTACTATCTAATTTCCCTGTGATTCAACCTCTTGATCAGGTAAAATCACCAAGCATCTGATAGGGAATTGAAGACAAAGAGTATGAAATCTCTAAAGTTCTCTTAGAAAGAAAATGCTAAAATGAATGTAATGGCTGCATATCCTTTCATGGTAATAATAAATCCATCTTCTATGGCCTGCTGTTAATTCACACCTTGTGCATAACTGTGTATTTTAAGGTTTATGTTAGAATGTTATATTACTGCACTACTAAAGTTTTTGACCATCTTGCACATAAAACCAATAGAAACAGCAGATATGGAATGTACAGAGGCTGCTGTTCTCAAAAGCTCACAGAACATGTTTTTTAATAAATAGTCCACATGGAATACACCGTGTTCATTTGGTACAAAGGAAAGAGTATTTATTTATTTATTTTTCATGAAAATTAAAAAGAATTTTCAGCAGATGACAAGTATTTTTGAAGTATGAGAGGAGTGAATGGTGGCTTACCTTAGGGTTCTATTTAATTATTTCATTTTAGTTTCTGGTGTAAAAGTGGTTAAAAATCAAGTACACATTTACACACTTCTATTTGCAGTTCCAAAGTAGAGTTGTTCTTTGAGATACGGTAACAACTATTGGAGGTTCTGGAATAAGTACTTTTCATCAGTACCTCTTTCTTCAGAAGGCAATGTTACTGATCCCATCTAACACAAATGAACTCAAAGGAAAATTGTCTCCTGATTTTGAATCTCTACCTTTTCATGAAAATGCTGCGGTGGAGACAATTCCATTTAACAGTTCCCTAGAAGACTGCCCCTTAAAGCTACCATTTCAGTACCTGCAATATTGCCCAAGAGTTGGTGTCTAAATTAGTACAACATGCTTGTGCATGTTTTTTAGCAACCGGAATGAAAAAAAAAATTAAAAAAAAAGAGAGAAAAAGATATTACAAAATACCCAAAACTCAAATTACAAAACATTTTCAAAATAGCAACAGCAGAAGTTCTATGTCCTGGCCAACTCTAATACCTGTTGTATTTCTTTTCTAAAGCTACCTGTCCTGAGAGTTTTAACCCTTGTGCCAAGCAAATGGTATTTTCCTGGCCTTGTGGGTATATACATCTCCAGTAGTCAATACAAAGAAGTGCTCATTCAAAAACTAGCTGTGGCTTAGTGTTTGAATCAGATCAAGGATCTAATCTTGAATTTTTATATTACGGAATATCCAAACTCTGTTTGGAAATGAATAAGACGCATCTTTTTTGGTCTAATACATGTACTTGAAATGTCTGGGACTTTTCCCAGTATGGAAAGTAAAAGCTTCCTGAACTTCAGTAGTTTTGTGGGTGAGTAGATGTTTCCTGTCTACTTCTAAATCTAATTCCAAAGCAGTACAGACACTGTTATGTACCATCAAATCAACCTGCAATCAACTTTCTGTTTGTAGTTAACTGAAAATACGCCTTCAAAATAGTACACATCTCTTTTTAATGTAAAAGCAGAATACATATAAAGACATATAGATTAAATTTAAAAAAAAATATCTTGGAGTAATCAAATCTGGATTTCAATCATGTACTACTGTGTGCTCAGAAACCAAGATACAAGAAGAATATTTGAATATATACTTGTAATACATGTGAGTAGTAGTTCTTTCATCCATGCATGTATTGTGGAGATAAAGAATTGCTGTATGAATGCTAATCTTTTGCTAACCTCTAAATCTTTAAAGTTGGGCATAATGTTACTAAGAATAATCAAGCATTTGTGTAGTGTCAGATTAAATTTTTGGCACATTCAGGAAGGGTGATGAGTTAGTGAAAGGCCAGCTGTGTTCAAGAACATCTGCATGATTTTAAAAACTGAGTTCAAGAAAATGTATCAGTTATTATAAATTGCATGTAGAAGAGCTATTTTTGCGCTGGTCTTGAAATTCTTCCAGCTGAAGTAGAACAATGATCAACACAGTCCAGACTACTGAAATTTGAATCCCTGTTCAAAGCCTAAAACTGTGTGCCATGTCAAAGACCTTACTGAAGTCGGTAGATGACCTCAGTGTCTCTTCCCTTCTCCATTGATGGAGTGGCACCATCACAGAAGGCCACTAGGTTGCTCAAACAAGATTTACCTCCGGAGAAGCCATGCTGGTTCTCCTGTATCAGCTGCCTGCCTTCCCTGTGCCTTAGCATGGCTTCCAGGAGGATCTGTTCCATGATTACCCTGGCACAGAGGTGACAGGTCAGTAGTTCCCAGGGTAATCCTTTTTACCCCTCTTAAAAATGGGTGTGATGTCGACTTTTTTTCCAGGAATATCTCTCTGTTTTCCAACCCCTAGTGTTCTCATCACACAGAGTAGGATTCTCTTTCTTGTAGACTGTAGGCTACTCTACTGTTTTCATTTGAAAGCTATTTGGCATCTTGTGTTTGAATTTGGAATATATTGGCATATATACTTCTGGTATACATAATCCTGTGGTCTCTGCACTTCATCAATCTTAAATGGCTTTCACATGAATATATGGAGTTCTCTTCACACATTGTGTAGTAGCATCTTTAGGATTGTAGCAACAGGAGGAGAAAGATTCTGAGTCTTGTGCTAGCACCAGGCACAAACTATTCCTTTTGAAATAAAATAATATTTATAATTTATTTACTACAGCAAGGTAGTAATGTCCAACTTATGCAAAAGAAACATCATCTCACATGGCTTCCAGTTAATGTTATTTGAGCACACCTTAGAAAAAGGTAAAAAGTAGATCCACAGCATACATTCTCCTATAGGCGATTAAGATGGAGAGAAAGGACTTTCATTTCGTTATCATGTCTGCCAGAATCACAGCACTGCTTATAGCTGAAAGGCTGCCCTAGGGTCTGCCATTACTACGCTGAGATTACTGTAACCTGTTCTGTAAGTGTAGGCTTTCAGTCCAGATTCTCTGGAGTTTGGCACCTTTCAAAGGCTTTAAATCCTACGTAACTTAAAACTGATTCATAATAATACACCTGAAATATATATAAAATGCAGAAAGAAAAGAATGAACAGTTCTTCAGGATTTAGGAATAACTACATGAGTGTCAATTTTCAGGGGGAGCTCAAGAAAGTGGAGGATGATGATGGTTCACTTTTTTCTTGTTTACAATTCAGCAACATGACACCCCTTTATTTTAGTAATCACAGAAAAACAGAAACAATTCTATAAAACAATCATGTAAACAACACACTGAGCTCAGAGAGGTGAGCATTCTTATTTTCATACATTTATAGTCTATAATGCATTAATTTTTCCAGTGGAGAAAGTTTCCCTGCTTGAGTATTAGCTTTGAGAGAAAACGCTAAGTATGGTGTTCCATATTGTAATGTGGGCGATCTTAAAGATGGCACTTAAGAAAAGTATAGAAGATGGTATATTTAGTTAGGTCTATACAGATGGTATCCAAATAATACAAAAGGAAAATGGCTCACCTTTCAGATGGAAAATGCTCACAGTGGACTCCACATAGGAGGGATCTCCAAGAAGAGATCCTTTCCTGGTGGTGGTCAGCCCTTAAATGGGGCTTGGGGAGGGGTGGAGCAAGGCTCCACCCCTTCCAATCACACACGTTTTATCCCCTCCACCTGTGCCCCCATGGCTGACTCGATGCTCACCTCAGGTGACCAATCAGTGGTTCAAGCTGTGATTCAACAGTTCCCTTACACTCCACCCCTTCATAACGCGAACCACTGATCAAATAACTATA
>VXAB01010392.1:43245-64744 GCA_013399175.1 Odontophorus gujanensis | reverse complement strand
AACTACAAAACCACAACAAAAGAGAAATTAGTCTTTGCAACAATTTTTCCATCTTTGCTAAAATGAAATTTACATGCAACATATATTTTTCTAAGCCATTTTCAGTTGCTATTAATTTTCACTTTTCTATGGTACTGCCAGTTAAACAATTCCCTTTATTTCACCTAAGGAAGAATTGAATTAACATGTGAATGTTTTAAAGTTACGGAAAAGAGCTGTCACTACTTTAGGAGTGTTTAAAGATACAGAGGAAATGCCACTGAATTGCAAAGCATGGCTGTTATTTGTGCAGTTATTCAGCGTAGTGTTGAGAAACACCTGGGAACATTTGGATAGATTGGTCAATGTTTTCCAATGATAACCATGGATGAGTGATTCTACTTGAGTACAATAACTAACCATTTAAGCATTCATTTTTAGAGTTAGGTGAAAATACTGTCTTATCATTATTTTGTCATTCTTTTACTAAAATATTAGGTGAAATAATTTTTGACCTGTACTAGGGATCTGGTATTAAATTGCATTCAGGAAATTGCTTCTACCTATCTTATTTTTGTGATTCAACAACATTTAAGTTGTTTAACATTCTATTAGACAACATTTACTTGAGAACTACTGTTCACTGTCTGCCTACTTAGAGCAAGACCGTAATTGAACATCTAATTTTGCAGTTCTGTCTCTAGATCTAAAGATGTGAACTGTGTACACAATAAGGTTTGTACAAACAATACAAAACATCCAGCCAAAAACAAAACAAACAAAAAAAGGTAAAACAAATTACATTCTTTGCAAGCATGCTTAAAAACACTGGTCCTGTAGAGGAGTATGATATCTCGTGGACAGAATGTGAAAAGTGCACTTAATCTTCTCTCCAATCTATCTGAATACAAGTTTCTCTTTACCTGGGAATATAGAATTTGATGTATGTACAGTATAATGTATTCCACTGGATAGTATAGTGTTGAATTAGATCTGTTATCATAGATTCGTTATCTTTTAGTGACTTTCATAGTTCATAATATTTCTGGACATTCTTAAAGATTTAAAATAGTCCATCCCATGTCTTCGGAAACACCTGGGTATTTCTGAAATAAATATACTGCTATTGATTATGGAGCCCAAAAGAAATAGTTTTTTTTCAGTATCGGATGACACCGTACCCAGGTTATTTTAGATAGCCAGTGAATGAACATTAAGACTGAAACAAATCACTTATCATTAATAAGCTGTGAGTAGGATTCATTTGATCATACTTAATTCATCTGAAGTCTAGATATCTGCTCTAGGAGCTCTACACTTATGTCATATATTAAGATTAATCTTCATTTACTGTGACATTTTTCTTTCTTGTCTGAAATGATATCTAAATAGTTTAACAAGGTAGATAATTTTCATACAGGTGAATGTAGGCAAAATGTGTCTCTCTTTTTTTTTTTTAATACATAGGTTTACATTCCTACATAGAGAGAGATTACAGTTTGAGAGAAAATTCCAGCCTCAAGAAGAGAGAAAATTGGAGACCTCATCGACAGTTATTCATATTAGATACTTAGCCATGCTATGAATTCTACTATATTGAATTTGGAAAGGGAAAAGATAACGAATACTCTTTTTTGGTTAAAGAGCTATAAAGTTCATTTTGAACTAATAATCACAAAATTTAACTGTGGAAAAGACGGAATTTCATCATCTGTTTTTCCAGTCATGACTAGTGGACTCAAATTCAAGTTTCTACTTATTCTTAAATATTTAAAGGCATAAGAAATTTTATCATGAAAACACTATGTATAACAGTTTTGTGTTTCAGAGATGAGATGTTTATCTTGTCAGAACTAACAAGTTGAATCAGTGAGACAGCACTGAGGTAACTACTACTACAGATTTACACCACTGTGAGAAAGAAACCAGGTATCACCCTTCTTTAAGAACACCTTTTTAAATTTTGGTCACGACACAGAATTGAAAAACCATGAGCAGAGGAAGACGATCCTTAAGTGTAGGAGTTAATAAGGCTGAAGTTGAAATACAGATGTTGAATATCTGAGGGCAGTACACAATGAAATGTTTAAAATCTTGATAAACATTTTCAGGAAGAGAGTCTTTTGAGATCCCTGTGTTAACATGATATTTGATGCTTCAGAGTCCCTTGAACTTGGACTGTATCTTCTAGAACTTTGAGGAACATTACTGTTCTGAAACTTATATAATCTAGTCATATCTACACATACACCTACACATACAAACAGAGCAACACAATTGTTATCAAAAAGGAAATAAACAAAAAAAACTCATAAAAGGCACTTTTTTGTGCATTTATAGCAGTCATCAAAGATATCAAAAATATGTTTTTTCAAACAAAGTTGCTTTGCTATACATTATCAGGAATAACCTGGACTACACTCAGAATGTTTCCTAAAAAAAATTGCAATTTTATTCTACTTTAGAAAACTTCTGTGCTGCTTCTTATATCATACAAAAAAAATCTCAGAGATATAGAAACAAACAAGAAAACAAAAATCCACCACCAAACCAAAAATATAAACAAATGAAAACCAGTATTTAAATAGCTATAAACAAACATTTCATAAATATTTTGATAATGAAAAAGCATCAGTGAGATTTTCATCAAACTGAGAAGGCATCTTGATTTTTACAGTCTCTGGAAGAAAAGACTTGGCTGATTAATGTCTAGAACGGAAGTAAAGTCACTGCATCTGTGACTCAGGTCAGGATTATTCTTAATAATCACAATTAATTTCTAGAGAGCAGCTTGTCTACAGCAACAACAGCTGTTCCTTTAACTAACTATCTACATTTTGGCAAGCAAGGAAAAACAGAACTGATTAATTTTTGCATTTCATTTCATTTGAGTTACAGCATGAAAACTAGGAGCTGAAGTCAGTCCTAATCAGCAGCTTTTGTGTTATTTTTCTCTTCAGAAAGATCTTCTGCTTTAATTTATGTCGTCTTCTTTTCTCACTGAAGACCTTTCAATCTGTGAATAATAACTTGGGCCAAATAATCCTCCCAAAGCCTCAGAAGTTTCTCTTTATTTTCAGTGGGACTACATTCAAACTATTAAGGCAAATGTGGCTGGTGNCTTTCAATCTGTGAATAATAACTTGGGCCAAATAATCCTCCCAAAGCCTCAGAAGTTTCTCTTTATTTTCAGTGGGACTACATTCAAACTATTAAGGCAAATGTGGCTGGTGGTGTTTTTTTTCCCTTTCTTTTACTCTTTTGTAACTTGAAGTAAGAGTAATTTCTCCATGTTTGGCCAAATCTTGCAAAACGGGTTCAGTATTTAATTAGCAAATAAAATTTCTTTTGAGCTGTAGCTGAGATGATCAAAATAAATTTAGTTGTTTGCAGATTACACAGCTCTCTCCAAACCAAACTCTGTGAGCTCTCTTCATAGTCTATAGGGAGTAACAGAAATTTTCAGGTATAATGCACATCATTAGGAGTGAACATACATTTATTTATTTGAACTATGTCATAGTATTTCTATCTTCTATCTGTACAGACTCCTCGTATGACTAATTTAGATATAGTGAGTTAGGTGAGATGAATCCCATACTGAATGTTAAGGACATTCTTCATTATAAAATTATGCCAAATTGAACATCACTGAATATGAAATGGACAAGGAAATAATTTCCATTCTGCCTTCTGTCTGACACAGTTTAATGTTGGCACTGTTAAATTTTACTAGGATATCTGAATCCAATTCTGTCAAATACTTTTTTCCAGGATGTGAGTGGAATGAAGGAATGATTGATAGCTAAAAATCTGGTTACTCATATCATCTAATAATCCTAGTTCTTGTTTATAGATTAAAACAACAACAGCAAAAACAATTAACATCATTTCATGTATAACTCATCATAACTATTCCAGTAACTATTGAAGAATTATGAAGTGACTAACTTTTTTTGAAGCCTGAGTTAGGAAAATTAAAATCCGTGGCAGTTGTTTTAAAGAGATGAAATTGCAATATCAGATATTACTGAGCTACTGTATAACTCTTCATGCTGAAGAATAGAGCATTTTCCAGCCTGAAAAGGTTTTTTCTGGCTATTGCTGAAAATCCATGATGTGCATTCTCTGCTATTATCTATTATCTAGTGTCACCAAGGCTGGATCTCTCGTTGTGACAGACTATTCGCAGCATCACAGTAATCACAGTGCACTTCAACACAGGGAGTCAAACTCTTTCTTTTAGTGGGTTTCTTTTTTTTTTTTTTTTTTTCTTTGAGTGAGGAGTGACTACATACAAATTTGTGGTGACAATGTCTTGCTTACTGAATAGTTTTCAGATAAGCAGATAGATAAGTAGGTAGTTCAAAAATTTGAACTATAAGAGGCTTTATTCAATCAACAAATTACTTGGGGGCCACACACTGGAATCAAAATGCAGAAGTTGGAAGGACAACCTGCAATTCAGGATTTTCTTCTCCTATCCTTCCACTCAACAGTTTATCTATGATTGCTTTGTCAGAATTTCTCTTTTTTTTTTTTTCCCAGCACTGAACGCATCTCCATGGTTCCATTTTTTTTGTGCTTTTTTTTCTCATTATTTTATATAATATTATTAAGATTACAAATCTTCCACTGTATCTCTGCATTTGTGGTGACACATCTGTGGATTGGTTAGATGAATATTCAATAACTGTGACAGAGACAATCCTCTTACAAACAGGCCTTACTAGATGTATTTACAATTTATGGAATTAAAAATATAGATATGTAAAGAAACTTGCAGTGGGTTAAACATGACAGCTCTCCCCATGTCCATCAAGCTACTCCTTCACTCTCTTCTCATCTGGACACAGTGGAGAAAATATGATGAAGGCAGTTCATACATGGGTCAAAATAAGAACCACTTACCAACACAGGCAAATTAGACTCATCTCAGGAAATAAAGAATACTGTCAATTAAGATATTTAGAAATATAATTTGAACTAAAGAATTTTTTTTCCATCTCTCTTCTTCCTAGGCTCAATTTAATTCATTACTTCTCTACCTCCTCCTACTAAGCATCACAGTGGTATGGGGAATTGAGATTTTGATCATTTAATAACTCTGCCAGACAAGATAATTAATCTGGACCCTATCCGATGGGTCTCTGCTGTTTGTTCGTCCATAAATTCTTCCCATGCTCCAGTGTGGAGTTTCTCCCATAAGACACAGTCATAGAATCATAGAATCACCAAGGATGGAAAGGACTTAAAGATCATCCAGTCCAACTGTCCACCTGTCACCAATCATTCTCACTAAACCATGTCCCTTAACACAATG
Source organism: Odontophorus gujanensis (assembly GCA_013399175.1). Taxonomy (NCBI): domain Eukaryota; kingdom Metazoa; phylum Chordata; class Aves; order Galliformes; family Odontophoridae; genus Odontophorus; species Odontophorus gujanensis. The sequence continues at coordinate 59,442 of VXAB01010392.1, read as the reverse complement.
TCTAAACATTCCTTGAATGCTTTCAGGATTGGTGACTCCACCTCTTCCCTGGGCAGTTCATTCCAGAGACTGACCACTCTTTAGGAGAAGTAGTATTTCCTAACATCCAGTCTGAATTTCCCCTGATGCAAATTGAAGCTTCTAGTCCTATCATTAGTTATAAGAGAGAAGAGATCAACATCTATCTCACTATGACATCCCTTCAGGTAGTTATAGAGAGCAATGAGGTCTCCGCTGAGCCTCTTCTTCTCCAGATCAAACAACCCCAGCTTCCTCAGCTGTTCTTCATAAGGCTTGTGCCCCAGACTCTCCACCAGCTTAGTAGCCCTTCCCTGAATGTGCTCCAGGGCCTCAATGTCTTGCAGTGTGGGGCTCAAAACTGAACACAGTACACTAGGTGTGGCCTCACCAGTGCTGAGTACAGGCAGACAAATAATTCTCTTCCTGCTGGCAACGCTACTTCTGATACAAACCAGGATGCCGATGGCCTTTTTGGCCACCTGGGCACACTGCTGGCTCATGTTCAGCTGAGCATCATCCAATAAGCCCAGACCTGTTCCCTCTACACAGGTTTCCAGCCACTCTGCCCCAAACCTGTAGTGTTGCCTGGAGTTGCTGTGGCCAAAGTTCAGGACCAGGCATTTGGTCTTGTTGAAACTCACCCCATTGGCTTCAGCCCAGCAATCCAGCCTGTCCAGGGCCCTCTGTAGGGCCTCACTACCCCCAGGCAGATCAACACTTCCAGCTCACAAGGTATTAACTGCAAACTTACTGAGGGTGCACTCAGTGCCCTTGTCCAGGCCATCAATGAAGATATTAAAGAGGAAAGGCCCCAGTACCAAGTCCTGGGGAACACCACTCGTGACTGGTTGCCGGCTGGATTTAACTCCATTCACCACCACTCTCTGGGCCCAGATCTCTAACCAGTTCCTTACTCAGTGAAGAGTATACCTGACCAAGGCACGGGCTGCCATCTTCTGCAGGATAATACTGTGGGAGACAGTGTCAAAGGCATCCTTCACAAATAGATCCAACATGGGTTATTTTCACAGGATATAGTTCTTCAGTTACTGTTCCATTGTCAGACCCCATGGGTTACAGTTTGTGCCAGGAGCCTGCTCCTGTGTGGGCTCTCCAAAAGCTACAACCTCTTTCATTCCTCATTCATCTACTGTAGCAGCAGGGAGGTCTGATTCATGTAGTGCCTGTTGAACTATTGACCTTTCTTAAATATGCTATCATGTTGCTGACTGGCTCAGTTCTCAACAGTAGTGCATTCTTTTCGGAATAGGCTGGAGTTCATCTTTCTTTTCTAATCTTCACACCAGGAAATTCTATACAATAAAAGCCTTTCCGGGCTGCCATCTTCTGCAGGATAATACTTTAATTAGACAACATTAATTTAATTTACATTAATTTTTAGGGTCCTGTTAATATGAAGTGACCAATAGCAACTTTCTTCCTGAAAATAATTCTATATTTTTGTCACGGCAGATCACAGCTTAGAATAAAACAAGGTGAGTAGAAATTTATATATTTTCTACTAAAACTTCTTCATAATTATGTTTTTATCCAAAGTCAGTTTCTAACATTTCTCACAGTAAAAAGATGACTCTCTTTTGCTTCCTAAAGTCTTATTTAAGCTCTCACATGCATATATTGTTGTCATTGATCACATTATCATGATGTCTAATACTGACAGATCAGAAGATATGTCTGCAGCAATAACAGAAGCATGTGTACAATTGCTAACTATCTTTGTCCTCAGTTTATTTATGAGGAAAGTGCTCAATTTCCAGTGCTGAAGTAATCAAGAATCATGTGCAACTCTTAGTCTTTTGATGTGTAAATAAGTTTTTCTTCTTGTAGAAATAATTTCCATACCTTTATATCCCATTACTACAAAGAACTATCAGTTCAGCACCCTCTAGAAACAAAAAACAATCTTGTTTATTTTACTTGCATGTATATCAGTGTGATGCATAATTTTAATTTCCTGATTGTAGTCCTATTGCTCAATAAATATAGGATTGCCATAGTTGGCAAGTACAGTCCACAGACTCTTTATTAAGATACAACACAGACCTCAGGACAGGTACTACCTGGCTTTATCTGGATTTGTCTTGACTGTATTGCTACTTTATCTAAGATTAATTGCAACAAGAATTGTTTAATGAGCTGTTATCTAATACATGATGTCTGTGAATGAGTAAATGTCTAATGTGTAAAATTCACCATATATGTTAAAATTAGACATAATGTGGGCTTTCAAATCAATGAAGAAAGATCAAGGCATTTTAAAAACTGTACAAAAATTCCTTCAAAGAAAATATTGGAGAAAGTAGGAAGAAATTATCAATATCAAGATCTTGCACATCTCAAAGAAAAGAAGTGAGAAACAAGCATCATTATAATTTGCTTCCCAGTGAAGACCTCAGAATGCTGATCAATTTCATAATGTGCCTCACCTTCATCTAAAATTATCAATCTCGAACAAAGATGAAAATATAAGATACTAGAAAGTGTTTGTTTGTTTGTTTAGTGTGTGTGTGTAGAAACTTTGGTCTATAATGTTGTCAGTGAGACCTGTTTTGCATTTAGAATGAGAGAGCTACTATCATTGTAACTATTAGTAGCTGTATTGTATTTCAGCTATAGAGAAAAAACAGTTAATTACAGTAACATTAAATTTTTTATTTCATGTGTTCTCATTTCCCATAAAATGATTGTGAGAGAAACGGAAAAAACCTACAAATATGTGATAAATCTTCCACAGGAATACTGACTTCTAAAAATTTTAGGGAGAAATGTGCAACCTAGACAAACTGTTGCAAAAACCAAGAGTGGAAGCATCAGAGTGAATGTCATTTTTTTAACAGTGATTTGCGCAAACTTGTCCTTGCTGTCACTGGCCATTTAACATTCCTTCCATTTGTCCAGTGGAGAAAAGTAAGGGGAAGGAAAACCCACATCAAGTAGAGGTAATAAGGGAAAATATTAGTACTAATTTCTGAATCTTATTTTCTCAACTTGTAAAAAGTTTGCAATTTCAATACTCATTATTTATAAGGGCAGAAGTATGGAAATGCTAAAACCAATATACGAAAAAAAAAACCAATAAAATAGAAAGTGAGGTTTATTGGATATGAAGCTTAAAATTTAGGTAGGACTGCTGTAATAGGTCACTGTCCAGTAGTCTTTTATAAAATAGACCAAAAATGACAGATTGATTCCTTACCCAAAATGAAGCTCCTTTGCCATTTCAGGCAGTGGAGCTGGGAGTGAAGGAATGAAGTAGACCCTGGTAATGGTATGGTTTTAGCAACTGTCATTTATATCTTGTTATTTTAATTGGTAATAAAATACCTTATTTTTCTTCAAGTATGGTCAGTTTTGCCCCTAATAGTAACAGGTTAGTGATCATCCTCTTATCTATTTTCTCCCTGTGTTGTGCTAAGGAGAGAGAGTGAACAAGTGGGCACCGGCTCTCATCCAGAAGTAACTTAAAACACCTAAGAAGGTGTTGAGAAGGCTTATGGGAAACATGGCAAGGAATCCATAATGACTGAAGAAAGGGAGAGAGAGTACAGATATCCTCTCTTATTCTTGAGTGAGGCACTGAAGAGTTGAAAGTGAGTGCAGATCACAGAATCACAGAATCACAGAGTTGTAGGTGTTGGAAGGGACCTCTAGAGATCATCAAGTCCAGCCCCCTCTGCTAAAGGAGACTCCTAAAACCAGGTTGCACAGTTAGGCGACCAGGTGGGACTTGAATGCCTCCAGAGAAGGAGACTCCAATGTTCAAGTTCTGTAGCTTGCTACACAGTCAATAATCAAATGGTGAGTTTGAAACTTCACTTGACTTCATGACAAAATGTTTGAGTATTCATTTAAAATGCATCATTCATGGCATTCATAGAATCATAGAATCATTTGAGTTGGAAGTGATCATTAAACGTCACCTAGTCCAGCTACCCTGCAATGAACAGAGATATCTATAGCTAGATCAGGTTAATCAGAGCATGACTGAACCTGGCCTTAAATGTTTCCAAGGATGCAGATTCCACTACTTCTCTGGACAACATGGTTCAGTGCCTCATCACCCTATTTGTAAAAAAAATATTACTTAAATCCATTCTAAATCTCCCCTCTTTTAGTTTCAAACTATTTCCTTTTGTTCTATCAATACGGACCCTACTGAATATTCTGTCCCCTTCTTTTAGTTTCAAACTATTTCCTTTTGTTCTATCAATACGGACCCTACTGAATATTCTGTCTCCTTCTTTCTTATATTCACCCTTTACATACAGAAGAGGTGCTATCAATTATATCTGGTGCCTTTCTTCTCCAAGCTGAACAGCCCCATCTCTTGAATCATTTTTGTGACCGTCCTCTGGACACACTCCAACATCCATATCTCTCCTGTATTGAGGACTCCACATCTGGATGGAAAACTGCTGGTGATGTTTCACCAGCACAGAGTAGAGAGGCAGGATCACCAGCCTTGACCTGATGAGCACTCTTCTTTTGATGAAGCACAGGATGCAGTTACCTTTCTGGGTTGTGAAGGTACATTGATGACTTAAGTACAGCTTGCCATCCACCAGTACACTTAAGTCTTTTTTGGCAAGGCCATGACCCATCCTTACAACTCCCAGCTTGTACTGATAGCAGAGGTTGCCATGAGCCAGGTACAAGACCCTTCACTTGGATTTGTTGAATATCATGAAGTTCCCCTAAGTGCGCTGTTTCAAGACTGTCTAAGTCTCTCTGGATGGCATCCTATCCTTTGGGCATGTTGATCAACACTGAGAGACACCTCTCATCACTCATTTTTATCCAGATATTGAGCCATTGACCATCACTCACTTGTTATGATCTTGTAGTCAACTCCTCGCCTATCAAACAATCCACCCATCAAATTCATATTTTTCATTCATATCTTTTCAATCTGAATAGAAGGATGTTACGAGGGATCACAACAAAGGCCTAACTGAAGTCCACGTAGATGACATCAGTGGCTGTTCCCTTGTCCACTGACACAGTTATGTAATCATAGAAGACCACTAGGTTGGTCAGGCTGGACTGTCCTTGGTGAAGACATGATGGTTGTTCTATATCAGCTCCCTCTCTTCCATGTATCTTAGCATAGCTTCCAGGAGGGTATACTCCAGTGATTTTCCCTGGCATGGAGGTGAAGCTAGTATGTCAGATGTTCCCTGGGTAATCCTTTCTCTGCTTCTTAAAAATGGGTGCAACATTGCTTTTCTTTTTTTTTCCAGTCACAGTTGACTTCACCTGACCACCATGACTTCTCAAATATTATCTTGAGTGTCAACCATGACCAACCTATTCTTTTAAGACTCTAGGATACACTTTGTTGGTACCCATAGACTTATGGATGATAAGGTTTATAGGGCAATTACAAATCTGACTTTTGTTTAGAGCAGGGGGAGGATTGCTCCCTCAGTTACTGCCTTAGAATCATACAGTCAAAGGCTGTGTGAAGAGCAGCCAGTGGTGTAGACGGAGACAAAAAAGTTATTGAGTACCTCAGCCTTCTCCTTATCTGTTGTTACTAGCTTACCTATACTGCTTGCAAGGGAGATTACACCCTCTTGGACTTTCCTTTTGCAGTTGATGTACCTATAGAATTTAATTTGTGCCCCTTGCCTAGTCCTGTTCTATTTAGGCCTGAGCCTTCTTGACCCCATCCCTACAAAGCCTGGCAGCATTCTTACAGTCATCACAGGTTAATTGTCCCTGCTTCCACTACCTGTACAGGTTATTCTTGTTCTCCAGTTTGACCATCCGGTCCTTGTTCAGCCATCCCAGTCTCTTGCTTTCCTCTTCTAACTTAACTACACCTGGGGATGGAGAGCTCTTGTGCCCTAAGGATAACTTTCTTAAAGATCTGCCAACTCTGCTCCTCTCCCTTGTCTCTGAGGACATTTAAGGGAGTTTTGTTGATTAACTCCCTGAAGAGCTGGAAACTGGCTTTCCTAAAATTAAGCTTCCTGAATTTTACTCTTTGACTGTCTGGTATCCCTCAGGCTGTGAACTCCACCACTACATGGTCACTAGAGCCCAGGCATCCTCCAATCCTGATGTCTCCAATCAGTTCACGCACACTGGTGAGTAACTAGTCCAGCATTGTCCCCCTTGTTAGGGCTGTCTATCACCTGGCTCGGGAAGTTATTCTCAGTGCATTTCAGAAGCTTCCTGGATTGCTTGCAGCTCATTATGCTACTTTTCCAGCGGGTGTTAGGTGGTTGAAGTACCTCAGCAGTAGAAGAGCCTGCAGTCACAATGTCCCCAATACATGGGAAAAAAAGAATTCATCAGCAGGCTCCACTTGGTCAGGTAGCATATGGTAGACTCCAGCCACAAGATTCCTTTCATTGCCTCAGTCTCTAACCCTCCCCCATAGTCTTTCAATTTGCTCATAGCCATTCTTCGCACTTGATTCTTTCTTTAACATAGCAAGCGACACCTCTGCAAGATGAAATCTACAAGTCCTCAACAAGATGAGAGACTTATGATGTGTAATAAGAGGCTTTAACCACTCTACCATGTGTTTCCAGAAGCTAAATGACAGCTAGATATTATCATTATTGTTTGTTGCACCCGTAGTAGATTTTGTAATATACATGACTGTTAAATAGTACTCCATACTTTATTTTTAAAATTTTTTATTATTAAGACATAAATTTAAGTACTTGAGCAATTTCCCTGTTTAAGTAGGTCCCATTATCCTTTCTGGAGATAGTGACTGAAACTTTGTCTAGAGTCTCTTCATTTCTACATTTCTAAAAGATCAGATTTTGGGGGGATTTGGCATGGAGTTAACTTTCTTCACAGAAATTCCATTGGTGCTGTCCTTCGTATTTGTGCCCAAAGGAGTGTTGAGAACACACCAGTGTTTTGGCTAGTGCTAAGTAGTTTGTGCACCGTATCAAAGCTTTCATTCTCTGCCCCTGCTAAACCTAAATAATTTGAGAGTGGTTAGGAGTTTAGAATGCCAGTGCAGTAAAGCCAACCTGACCAAGTATATTTAATACCACATGATATTATGCTCAGTAATAAAAGCTCAGAGAAAGGAGAAGGAATGGGGAAATGTTCATTGTTGCAGCACTGAAAGTCTCGAGTAACCATGACGTACATCAAGACTTCACTTTCCAGGATGTAACTGTACATTTGGCTACCAGTGAAAAGTAGTGAGTAGTTTCTCTTTTTGCTTTGTTTTCAGTGTTAAAGTGACATTATCACAATCTTCAAATCCTACTTACTGATTGCTTGTGCCTGAGATGAAATCTCCAGACAGTGGAACAATTCATCCAGAACTCAAGTCATTACTTGTATGACTCTGAGACCCTTTAGGAAGGGCCAGATAAATTATCTCATCTAGCAAGATTTGTCTGCAGTTCTGGTTTTCAAAAAGCATTTTATGACTTACAGTATAGTACTATTGTAGCACATTGTCTAACATTACCTTTTTTTAATAGTTTTTTATGTATTTCACTTCAAGAATGTGAGATAAATCAGCTTAGATAAATACTAAAATACTCAAATGATACTGAAATTTATATGGGAAGACAAAGGAATTCTTATGTTACTTTTCCACAGCATTTAACAATGTAAGAGGGTTGCTCAGTCTACAGCCTTTAAAATGTTATCATTAGTTATTAACTAAATATTCTTTGCTTTAAACTTGAGAAATTTTGTGGTCACCATCTTCATGATCTACAGATTTATTCTGGAAATCCTCCCAAGTCAAATAGTCTTTAACTTTGTCCACATAAGAGGATCTAGGAACTTAGTTTACTTGTACTGTATTCCTTGGTACATTCCTTGGTGCATTTAAATTATTTGTCTGACTTGAATAAATTGAACCCTAATCTAGGTAAGTAGGCAGTTATGTATAATTAATAGGTTTTAGAACATTATTGATTAAAAACTGTAAATATTTTTGCTTTCAAAGGAATTATGCTGTAAGAATGATTAAATGATTAACCACCGGATATATGTATGTGCATCTTATAGTAAAGTTGATGTCTACAATGACTATAAAGGGTGACAGGTGATGGAGGGGTAAAAGGAAATTTGTTTTATAGAGAGCAATCTGTAATGACTAGTCTATTGAGACAAAACTTCAAAAGCAGGCAATGTTGACATTTTATACATACAGATTCTGATGCCTTGAGCCAGTTTTTCAGAGGAATCAAACATCCACAGCTCCTAATGTCATTAGAAAATGACTAGGAGAAAGCCCAGCCTAAAGGATAAGGATTGTTGAGGTGACCAATCAAACTGAGCTGAATTTATTGTCTCTACCTCTGATTTGCACAATGTACAAAAAAGATTTTAATCATCACTAAAATGTGCTTACCTGCTATATGAAAGCTCAATTTTCTTTGGAGAATAGGAAAACTGAAACAAAATGTACATTTGGATTATGTGATATGGTAATATGTCAATTATATTGGCAAGCAATTCAACAGTGGTCACTGTTACAAAGAGAAGCCAACTCATTCTAATTTTGAAGGGGAGAAGATATCATGCAAATCAAGCAAGTTCCACGATACGTGATGAGAGTGAGCATGTGTTAAATAGAATGCACTTGGGTATGCATGCAAATCAAACAACAACAAATTATCACACAAATCATAGCAAAACAAATAAAAAACAACAACAAATCACACAAAACATAGTAAAACTAACAAAAACAACAATAAAAAACACCATCATCATCAAAACCAACCAACCAACCAAACAAAAAAGAATGAAAAAAGAAAAGAGTTAAAAAACATACTGTGAGAAGAAATATAGCTATTTATTGTTTTTGTATAATAACAGTTGTGACCGGCAGAGTAGGTCAGGGTCGAAAAAATATCATCAGTAGAGAATAACTGGAGATGGAGAAAAATATCATTTGGAAGTTTCTGGACCAGCAAGGAACAGTTTATGAAACAATTCAAGCAGCCTCATCAACAACTCTCCATGGAGTTGACCTTGGAAACAGATCCATTGGCCTCATATGACCTCACTATCTTGTTTATGACATTGTCTGTGACAATTTGAAAATCAAAAATGAGCCTTTACCTTGAATCTCTTTACTAAAAACGCTTTTATCCAGCCTGTGTCAAAATGTTTTATGGCATTCTATTTTATTTTTTTTTTTAGTTCCTTTTCATACGGTCCTCTCTGTCAAGTCAGTGGTTGTAAAATTTATTTATTTATTTATTTATTTGTTTGTTTGTTTGTCTGTTTGTTTAAATAATAAGTGGTTTTGAGCATGAAGTTTAAGATCTTTAGGAGACACTGTTGTATGTAGCTGCATTTCTTCAAAAGATAAGATACACACAAAATATTCTGAAACAGCATATTATGGGAGAGCTCTTACTGATGTTACTACAAATCTAAGAAAAGAATGAACAGTGAATACACATATTAAACTAGAAAGTAATTTATATTAATTCCAGTTTGTTTCTGACGTTTGCTTTGTGGTTATCTACGTATGTAGAAAATGTATAAATCTTCAATTTCAATAGAGAAGAAAATATGTCTAAATCATAGTTCTTCTGACTTTATGAGTTTTATAGTTTTCTTAATTTTCTCAGAAGTAGTTCTACCGTACATTGAAAGAGTCAACCTAAGTAGGCTACACAGGAAACCTGCCTTGATGCTTTCCTGTGTAACCTACTGTAGGGAATTTTATCAGATGGGTTGGACTTAGTGACATCCAGAGGTCCCTTCCAAATCCTACAACTCTGTGATTCTGTAAAGAACTGGGCTAGAAATCTGTGCACAATGCTGCAGTCAAAACTGCACATCATCTAACTAACAAAAAAAAAAACAAAAAACAAAAAACAAACAAACAAAAAAAAAACAACAGAGAATAATCTTTGCTCACACTTTCCTGGAAATATAATTAAATGACAAAACTTCATGTAATGTTACAGAAAATGCCTGCTTCTTTTTGTTTTTCTGTAGGTCACCATCACTTTGTTGAAATTCAAGAACATTCAGGATCTGAAAGCAAAACTAAAACAAACACAAAATAAAATGAACGCCCACATCTTGAAATTCTATGTCACAGTGGTACCTCTTGACTTTGCTGATTAAAAAAGTAAATAAATCACATCTGGAAAAAAATCATTTTCCAAACATTACAAGTGCCTCGAAAGAGTAAAGCAAGTTATTCTGGAAGTCTACAAAAAAGATATCAGCTCTTCTATTTTACACAAAAGCTTTTCATGTCACTTTCTGATTAGTGGTTTTTGATAAACTTCTTAAGCTGACTTTGTGAGGTGGTTCACAGTCCTTCACAGGCAAAGAGCAATATACCTTCTTTTATGAAGCACACAGGGGACTTCACAGCAGCTTTCTTGCTATCAGATTCAAGATGAATATTGGCAGCAGATTCAAAGGCTCTATAAAGTAAAATGTCTCAATGTATAATACATCTACAGTTCAGTCTTGCAGAGTTGCTTTCATGTGACTAACCCCACTACAACAAATTAAGGGTGTATTTCCATGATAAGAGCCTTAAACTGAGGGCGGAATTAACCTGCACTGATCAGATCCACATACAATTTAATTGCCACAAAGTCCCCGGCTATGTGAATGTCACTGTTTTATCTCAAGCAGAATGAAAAATACTAAGAAAGAGATTAGTAAAAGATCACCTGCTTCTTTTCTTGCATACTTCTATTGTTTCTTTCAGCCTTCTATTCCACAATTGTTTAGTCTTTATAGACTGTGGATCAAAAGATACATAGTTTTGCTTTAAGAAGTTAACAAACACCATCTGCTTTACTGTAACTTGTTTTGGAGTTTTCCAACAGCTTGTTACTGTTTCTTTTAGCTCCATGTTGTTACTGAAAACAAAGAGGTTAGCGTCTCACTTTTCCCAAGAGTCTGAAAATGTCCATTAAGTTGCTTCATGTATTTATTTGTGAATCTTTCTTAATTTAATTAAAATTGTGCAATTCAGTCTCAGGCACTCCCTTTCTTCTGTACCAAGATAGAGGTGGAAGAACACTATAAAGCATTTATGTGAGTATTAATTCATGTTCTTAAATGAGTTCATTTCATTTTATCATTATTATTGTTGTTGTTGTTGTTGTGTGTGTGTGTGTGTTTGCTTTCTGTCAGTGTTGTTGTGATCAGACATTATTAGTGATAAAATTCATGGAAGGTGCCTTCGACTTGAATGCTCATTTGCTGAAAGTTAAATTCGAATTGCATAAACAATAAGCACTGCGAATTTCAAATAGGTCAGTTAAAATTGCACTTCTTCAAAAACATACCTCTCAGCATGCAACTGAGCATTCCTACATAATGAAATACAGTTCTTTCACGTGGAGGAAGACAAATTTGATTCATTGATTATAAATGAAAGTTAAATGCATGTCAAAGACAATACTCTGAAAGTTATAATATAGATAATAAAACATATTTAAAGATGTAGATCAGATTTATAGTTTACATTATCAGATTAAATGATTACTCCTATTGCATTCACAACAGGTTTGGCCATCAAATCATTTTGAAAACTTGAAAAATTCTACTGAACATCTATCTACATCTCTATGGACTCAACAGGAGGCTGCTTTAGCAGGAGATTTGGACTAAGTGATCTCTAGAGGTCCCTTCCATACCCTATAATTCTGTGATTCTGTGACTAATTTCAGAATAATTTCTAGTCAGTAGAGAACCGGGCATCATCAAAGGGTGATGTAAACAGTCTCTTTAAGACATTTGTGTCAGATGCAATGAATCCTCTTTTTGCTGCTTTGACTACATGTCATGACTGGCTTTAACTAGACATCTCAAGAGAAAAAATATATTTTACAATTTTATTTTTTTTTTTAGTAGATACTCAAAATAGTATGAAACCTATAAGATAAATTAAACAAATGATAATGCTTTCCTCTTCCTCTTACTTTATTTTTGTTTGTTTTGTCAATGAGAAATGAAAAACGATGTAATTAAGCAATGAACTTATAAAAGAAATTTTCAGTCATCTTGCAAATTATGTCAGTCAAGAGATGCTTTCTAGAAAAATAGGAGTATCCAAATAGTAAGTATTAGAAAAGTTTCACAATTTCTAGTAAAACAAGAATTAAAATTTGTTCTCATGGCTATCAATGTGACTATTCTGAATTCAGTATAACCTTAAGAAGTTGCCTGAAAAACACAATACTTCACAGTACTCCTAGTTACAAAATGGAAATAAAAATCCAGTTTTTCTTAGTGAAAATTATTGATTTTTATTTTTTTTAACAAAAAACAAACAGTAATTTGAGCAGAGGAAATTGTGAAACATGCTTCCCTATTTGTAAGTTAAGACACTGTGAATGTATTTATATTTATGCATATCCTCATGCTGTGTCAGTTTTTTTCCAGCAAGATCATTATTCAGGATCTTCACTTTTCTGTATTTACCTGCTGATATTCACTTTCCTTTTTAAACCTCTATCATTATTTTCTTTGATGTTGAAATTGCAAACTTCTGAAAAGATTTAAGATTGGGACATAAAGATACATGACAGTGATAGTATAAGACTGCTTTCCTCTGGAAATTAAAGATCAAGATGACCCTTGATGTTATTTTTGTGCATCTTGTATTGTTTCTCATGAAAAATCATAGAGGAAAATCATATTAAAGTTTAATCTTTCTGAGTAATCACCATCTGGGTCCTGCAAACACTGGCAAAGGTCCCAAACAAAATGTCACATCCTAGAATGTTCAGGGTGAAAATCTGTCTGGCTGCACTAAAGTCAGTTGTAATGTTTTTATTGATTTATATGGAACAAAGAATTTACTACAATGATAGCCATAAATTAATCAATAATATATCATTAAAATATTTTAAAATTTGAAAAAAAAATAAAAAGAGTGAAGTATATAAAAAAGACTTTCTTTCTCTTTATACATTACCTTAAGCAATTATACATCCTCCTATGACATCAAATCTGAGCTCCTGAGCAGTTCTGATTATTCAGAGCAGACTTAACCATAGAAATGGCTTACACATCTGTCATGTTCTTCTAAAAGGCAGATTTAAAGACTATACTGTATTTATCATGCCAATTCACTTTAAAATCTATGTTGAAGGTCCCTCATGCCTTTCAAAATGAGTTTGCATAGTAGATTTAGCATGGGTCGATATGGCCTACTAGCATTATCCCTGAAGCAGCTGTAGCAATTAGTGCCATAGGAAATAACGTAGTACACACACTGTAAAATACATGTGCAGTGACAAAAGAAGGGAAAAACGGAAGTAAAAATGAAGCGGTTTCTTTCTTTTTTTTTTTACTTTTTCTTTTTCTTTTTGGCACTCCACTTTTTAGTTGTTTACAGCCTGTGAGTTTTAAATATTATTTATTTTTTTTATGTAACACGTTTGGATGTAAGCATTTCTTCAGAAGTGAAAACACATAGCAATTGTGATGCTAATGTAATCTTTCTATATAATAGTGAGCTTTTTTTTTTAATTAAGTTTTTTCACATTTAGATATAAAAAGGGATTTCTATTGTTACCAAATAGACTATATTTTTCCATGATACACCACCACCCATTATCATTCCCAGACAGCAGACAAATAAGTTTTTAATTCAGTATTCTTGTAATTATTTTTAAACCATCGTCTACAGCTACATAAACCAGATGAAATTGACCTTAAAAACTCAAAGTTCTTATAGTACCTGCTAGAGAACAAAGTTATAGTTAGTTTGAAAAATGCATATGCATGTTTCCTGTATGTAAACTGTTATTAAAGTTATCTTTCTGGATTAAAATACAGTAAACCAATTTCACATTTTCTATATGTCCATTACTTAGGAATAACAATAATGAAATGCAGTAATTATCCCTTGCTGCCAATTATTACAAGCTATATATATTCAAAGTTAAATTTAAGAGAAATATAAATGTATTTAAATGTATAAATGAACAGTTAGGGAAGACAAACAATGTTAAAGCTGTTCAGTAGTAGCAGTTCTGACTGTATCATAGTAGTCTGTATTCCCAGGATAGATTGAAGTCATTTTTAAAATATGCATTTATTTCACTTTTTTTCCTAAATGAATCATTACAGGGTGGGTTAGAAGTTATTTTGTTGCCTTAAATGCATTTCAATATCAATTTTGTACACATTTTGAATACATAAGGATTCATAAAACCTGCTCTGCTGTTTTGATTTGTGATCTTCATTTACTCATTTCTTTGTTTTACTCCAGATGTTGTTACATTTTTTGAGCATGCACTGAGTTAATGAACAAAAAATAGAGTTTTTAAAGTCCCTGGGTTCCATTGTTTGCACAGTGTCTCCTAAGTAGCAAAGAGACCATCAAAAATTATAAGACAATTAATGAGTAATTAAAGGCATCCTATAGAGGCTTTAATTGTTAAAGCTGAGGATGAGTTTTGTAGTTTCTGGTAAAATGTATTTTTAAGACAATCTTTTAAGCCCCATCCAGCCTGGCCTTGAACACCTCCAGGAATGGAATGTACACAACTATTCTGGACAGCATGTTCCAGTGCTTCACCATCCTCTGAGTTAACAGTTTCTTTCTAATATCTGTTCTAAACCTACACTCTTCTGGTTTAAAAACATTATCCCTAGTCCTGAACATTATTCCTGATAAAGAGCCCATCCCCAGCTCTCTTGTAGTCCCTCTTTAGGTGCTGGAAGTCCATTGTGAGGTCTCTTTGGAGTCTTCTCTTCTCCTGGATGAACAAACCCAGCTCATTCAACCATTCTTGTACCCATTTACACAGGTTTATGTCCTTTGATTGTGTTTCTTTAGCTAAACGTAGTACTCCAGACAGTCTCACAAGGGCAAAGCATAAGGCTACAATCACCTCCTTCAACCTGTTGGTAATGCTTCTTTTGATACAGTCCCCGATATGGTTGGCCTTCTGGGTTACAAGCGTGCACTGCTGGCTCATGGTTAGTTTGTCATCTGCCTTTATCTCCAAGTTATTCTTCACATGGCACAATATGTCACTGATCTCCACTTGAGAGACATTGAGCCAGTGACCACAACTCTCTGGATGCAAATATCTCTTTTCTTCATCAGATAATCCACCCTTCAAATCCATGTCTTCAATTTAGAAATAAGGATGTGGCATGGTACCAAGTCAAAAGCCTTAGAGAAATCCAAGGAGATGATATCTGTTTCCCTGCCCTTCTCCGCTGATGTAGTCACTCCATTGCAGGCCACTAGATTGGTCACGCACAGTTTACCCTTGGAGAAACTGTGTTGTCTGTTTTGAATCATCTTCCTATATATCTTAAGAAAGCTTCAAGGAGGATTTTTTCTGTGTCCCTCTTGTGTATGGCAGAGGCTGATGGTTCCTTAATTTCCAGGGTCTTCCTTAATATACTTTTTAAAAAGGTTTGTGAAGTTCCACTTATTTTAGTCACCGGGGGTTTCATCTGACTGCCATGACATCAAAAATGTTGAGGAATATTTTGGCAACTAGATTGGCCAGTTTCTTTTTCAGGAATGAAATCTGGTGGGCCTCTTTAGACTTAAGCATTTTCAGATTCTTCAGGTGATCTCAGACAACATCTTTGCTTACAGTGGAAGAGACTTTGCTCCATCAGTCCCTGCCATGAGGTTTAGGAACTTGAAATACTTGAGAGCTGGGGGAGAGTGATCGCCATTTAAATGAAGGAAGAAAACTTCCTGAGTATCTCAGTCATCTCCATGTCTGTTGTCAGTAACTTTTCCATTTTGTTTAGCAAAGAAAGCACACTCACTTTAGTGTTCTTTTTTTCTGGAAAATGTACGTGTAAAGTCCCTTTTTCTAGTTTTTGCAGTTTGACAAGTTCAGCTCTAACTGTTCCTTGGCTTTTCTTGATTCCACCCCTATGCATCTCGGTGGCATCCTTATACTCTTCCCAGACTACAAGTCCTTGCTTCCATGCCTGTGCATTTCCGTATCACATTTGTATTTGACCTGCAGAGCCTTACCCTCTTTTTAATTTCTTACATATGGGAATCAAGAACTCTTGTGCTCTAGGAAACGGATCCTTTAAGATCTGCCAGATCTGAACCGATCCTTTTTCCCTAAGAATAGTTTTGTACAAAATTTCATCCACTAGTTCTTTAAACAACTGGAAGTTCTGTCTCCTAAAATTCGGGGTTTTGATTTTACTCTTTGCCAGTCCCACATCCCT
>VXAB01010392.1:14212-43217 GCA_013399175.1 Odontophorus gujanensis | reverse complement strand
ACCGATCCTTTTTCCCTAAGGATAGTTTTGTACAAAATTTCATCCACTAGTTCTTTAAACAACTGGAAGTTCTGTCTCCTAAAATTTGGGGTTTTGATTTTACTCTTTGCCAGTCCCACATCCCTGAAGATCACAAACTCCACCACACTTCGATGACTTCAGCAAGACTGCCTCTAATGTTTATCTCCTTAATTAGTTTATCCGTGTTGGTGAGCATCAGATATTTCTCCTCTGGTTGAACTAGTTATTATCTGAACCAAGAAGTTTTCCTCAGTGATTTAGAGGAGCATCCAATATTGCTTGCACTTTGCTGTATTGCTTTTCCAAAAGATTTGCTAGCTTAAGTCAAGAAACAACATCAGACATTGACTGATTGAGCAAGACAATAAGAATTCAAAAATATGCTACCCCCAGACCAAAAGTTTGACTAGATGTCATCCCTTCAGTGAACTTAGCTCATTTCACACTCATTATAATACAAAAACACACCTTCATCTCAAAACCTACCTTCCTCCAATATGCAACCACCCCTCACTGAGAATGCACTCGGAATTTTTTGACTATATCTTTAAGAACAAACAAAAGAACTTTACACCAATCAGAAAAATAGCAGTGAATGACTGTAGTCAATCAAATTCTACCTGTAGAATAACTAGTACGAAAATGACTTAAGGAAGGGAGGAATATTAGGGAAGATACCACTGCAGACAAGTAGGGAAAACATCTCAGAATCCTGAGATCAGCTGGTGGGCTGAGGCCTCTCTTCCCTCCCATAAGAATACCTACTGTGTAAGGTTCATACACTTGATTATGCTGAGTGGCTTCCCGGGAAATTTAGTTACCTCTATAGAGTTACATAACAGCACACTTGTTGGCAGGCTGTATTACTCTTATATCTTTGTCTGTGTTTTGTACTGTTCTTGGTTGATCTCACATGATTTGCAGACAATGAATTATCATCAGTAGTCAAAAAGAACCAGTAATCTGTTACTAAAAAACTGCACCATTGATTAAGCTAGCTGTGTGAGTTCTGATTAGGTGCAGCCAAAATTGCTTCACTACTCTAGATGTGTGAGTTCTGATTGAATGCTGTTGGACAAATTATGAAGGAGTCAAGATTAAACTCATGAAAAGATACTAGACAGATTGGGCAATTTGTGAGTCTATAATCCTGGTAGCTCAGATTAGAAAGTGAGTGGACCTATAGCACCAAACTGGGCATCACTAAGAATATTGCTGTTTAATGTGACAACAAACCCTCCCAAAACTGTAATACAATTCTGCCTCAGAATCATCACATAATTTCTATATTTGGGCTAGTGATTATAAGATACTTGATATATTTTCAGGTCATTCTTTTATTTAACTCTCTAATGTTTAAGCTGAAACCAAGGTGAAAATTGTGCCCCTTTTCTAATCATTTCTAATTGTTTTCTTAGATGTCATGTTTGATTATATGGAGTAGGTGCTTCTTTTTAATTACTGTTAAAATGATCATACTTGAAATATAGGTGGAGGCATCAAGTCTGAGTCAGGAGACTCAGTTCATCTATTGTTTTATTTTGAGGAAGTAAAGAGAAAATAAGTTATATTTAGCTCAGGTTTCATCTCTCACAATATAACCGTTAAAGTGTACTATGGAAAGATATCATTCCAATAATCAAGAAAGCTTATCAAAATTACAAATTTTATGTTGTTTATATATTGAGGTATCATAGAAATCCTGATATTTCTTCAGTATAAAAAAATGATGTGGAGGAAAAAATATTTAATCTTTGCAAATGAAAGCACTAAGTAGAAAGATCTGACATATATTGTACATTACCACTTTTAATTTGAGCATATCTATATACATATGTGTATGTATTATGTATGTGAACACATCTGTGGGCATGTGTAGGGAAAGAAATTAATAGAATTCTTCATTTATAGAAGAGCACAGAATAGTATCTTCATTCTCAATAGTGTCTTTCCTTAAATTACAATCAGCCCTGCAAAGATTTATTAGTTTTCCATAACTTTTATTTATATTGAGTTGCAAATGATTATATATGTGTAATGAATATCATTAAAATGCAATAAAATTTATCACAAGGAATCTCAATTATGTTCAGTGTATGTTGATTTACTGTATATTACAACTTCTGTAAAACATCTCCAGAAATTTTAATTTTTATTGATGTTCATTTACAAAATGAAAATGAAAAACTTACAAATCATGAATAAGAAGAGAACACAAAGCCTCCCAATAAACGTGGGAAAGGGTGATGTGTTTCACTGTCCTCCTGAAAATAAGTATTCTGTAGAGATAAATGACCGATCACGTCACCTCTTTGCAACTTTGTCAACCACAATGGGTTGTCTATGAAGAAGAAAGTAGGCAACTCAGGTTCCATTTAGCTTACATGGTGAAGTTTTTGTAGTGTGGGGGCTACGGTGGTGTTCTCTGTGAACAGAGGCAGTGCCAAAGATGAACCATGAGCGATGCTATTTGCGCATCCATGAGTGCAGATTTAAAAAGGGAAAAACTGCTGCACAACAACAGCTGGGAGGGAGAAGTGAGAAAATGAGAGAGAAGCAACACAGCAGGCACCATATTCAGTGAAGAAGGATGGCAGGAAGTGCTCTGAGCAGAAATTCCCTGCAGCCAATGGGGAGCCCACAGGGCAGCAGTGGTTGAAGTCTGAGGGAGGCAGAGCTCATGGATTCTCCCTCAGGAACAGCCCTGGGCTGGAGCTGCTGCCCATAGAGAGGAACCCAGAGTGGGGCAGGAGGGCTGGGGACCTGTTCCCTTGGGGACCCAGGTGGAGCAGCTCCTGGAGAGTGGGCCCTGTGGTACAGAGCCGTGTTGGAACAGTGCTTGGAGAGCTGCAGCCTATGGGAAGCCCACAGAGGATCAGTTTGGGAGGGATGGCCTCCCATGGAAGATGCTGGTGCAAGGGAAGGGAGTGAACATAAAGCAGTGGCAGAGACATAGCTTTATTGGCAGACATCTTTATCTAAAACCTTTCTGGTTTAACAGAAGAAATAAAATCACTTGAGTTGAGCTGTGGATTTTGTAGGTTATATCTCTTCCAGTTCTTTGTCAAAGTTTCATGACTGCACTGAGAATCAAGATCGCTCTTTTCTTCAGAAAAGTTCTTCCTGAAGTTGGGAAATGCTGTTGAGTTTGTTTAGCTCTCCAGTATCCTAGCAAATTTGTTTCTGTATACAGCAGAGCAAAGTGTTGTTAAGAGGCCTGCTTCTGCAGTAATCTGATAAAAAAATCACATTCCTTATGATTTTGGAGTTACTTTATTCATATATTGTCTTCCATAATAGGGTGTTCAGGTGTTCACATACAGTAAATATTGTATCACACCACAAATAATAAGCTGTTTTATGTTAAATCTCTAAATACAACTTTTCAATAAGAAAATTTTATGCAGAAAACTAAGCCTGTCTCTAAAAGAGTTCTCTAAGAACAGGCATTATTCAGGTAAAGCAAACATTCTAGAAGATAGCACGGTATGTGTATGAATCTGAAACATACTGACATTTCAAGATTTCCTCAGACTTCAGTACTGTACTGCAGAGAAGACACATGAAAATACTGTTTTAAATATATTGAAATATTGAAATTGTTTTCTAAATGCAATAATTAGTCTATCAGGAATTATATATCTGGTATAAAGACTTTATTTCTGACAAGGAAAAATTGATTATTGGTTACTTATTTATAACTCCTGCAGGACCTTCTTTAGATTGACTATATAAATTATAAAAAAAAAAGTTTAGACCTAAGTTAAACTTAAATGTTATATAGTTTCAAGAAATGAGTTTTCTGAAATTTTCTTTTTATCAAAAATAATTTTAAACTCCCAATTGGAAAATTTTCAGTGTTGCTACTAAAAATAACCAATCCATTACATTTCAAATGTATAAAAACTTGTATACAACCCAAATTTCATGTTTTATATAAGATTTATAAACACGGTAGTTTTCTTACTGGAAACTTAAAATATGAATATATTGCCAAAGTCACTATCTCTAGGTCTAATGTTAATGTGTTCTTACAATCTTATCTATTCATTTTGCTTATAGAATATGGATTTTAAGAATATATTTGTGATGAATTCGCATTTATTTTTGCAAATGCAAGAACAAATATGTTTTATGTATTGCAAACTGGCATTAATTTCCTGTGTGCAAAAATGAAAGGCAAGGAGAAGTTTGTTTAGACATCTTACTGTATTAGAATATGAATTCCATTCAACTAAATTAGTAGGTAGATTTTTAACCTAAACTAAAACCCCGATGATGGATAATCTGTCTCTGGCACAAATTCTCATCTTCCAATAATCATTTGTTAAGTGTTGTCTACCTTGGAAATTGTATCCAAATTGGTGCACTCAAAAGACAATGATTGGCCTACGCCTCATTAATCTGCCTAATCTCTTTCAAAATTAATTTAGACTTTTAGTCTCCACAACCTGTACTGATGCCATCATTGAGGTACAATGTTTATTCCTCTAGGATAGAAGAATTTCCTCTTGAGTCTCCTTTCAGTGCATTTTATAATTCATCTTTAATATATTTTCATCTTACTGCTTTCTCATACCTTATATTCACATTTCTTTCTATCATGTCATTTCCTGCTTCAGAAAAGCATAATCATCACATCCCCAAATGTCTTCATCAGATTCTGAAACAGTGTTCATTGCCTTTGACCACTTAAAATTTCCATTAGTAAATTAGTTACATCATTTTTTTTTCGTCTTATTAGTTTGATTTTGCTTTTACTGATATGGAATTTATTCTGCAATCAGACTGACTATACTGTCAGTAATTGCTTTGATAAACAGATGAAACTTTTCAATAAGAGTTTTTTTTTTTCAAGTAGATCTTGTATCATTCAAAAAATGTGTTACCTCACTGTTTACTTTTTAGAACATACAGAACAACACAAACAACAGATGCCTGAGCCTACCAGTCACATTTGATTGATAATATAATAATTTATTATTACAACATATTTTTCCTCCCTTAACTATTTCTTCAAGGATGAGAGAATTTTTTTAACTTCTATTTTGAGATAGTTTAAATTCTTTAAAGACTTGTCTTAAAACATCTCCTGAAAACTTCTGAAAAATCCATGCTCAATAAATCTACATATATAATCTCATCAAACATCTTGAGTACTGTAAAATAATTCCAATAAATTTTTGAAACATAATTTCCTTCTGAAAGATATCTTTTTGTCAATTTTTCTTTTGTTCATACTCCTCCCTTATCTTGTCTTTTTCTAGTAATTCTACTGCTAACTCTAAATTGTATGTATTTCACATATGTGGATGTTAAATCAACAAATCTGAACTTTTATAGATTATCCTTTGATGATTCATTAAAAATTCACTTGTTTTTAACAAGCTACGTAACAGACATTCAGGATTTTTATATTTCAGTTCCAGTTCACGGGCAATTAATTGCTTTTCTAAGATCTGTAAAAGTATGATACAGATGATGACAATAAAAGAGTCACTGACAAATTCTGCTTTCAGAGAAGTGATGGTCCTTTTATCACAGAATCATGGAATCATTGTTGGGAGGGACATTTAAGATCTAGTTACAACCCCCTGCTATAGGTAGGGACAACTCCCTCTAGTCCAGGTTGCTCACAGCCCCATCCAGTGTGGTCTTGAATGCTTCAAGGGAGAGGTTATTCACAGCCACACTGGACAACCTGTTCCAGTATCTCACCACCCTCACAGCAAAGAATTACTTCCTAATATCTAGTCTAAATCTACCCTTTTCCAATTTAAAGCTATTTTTCCTTGCCCTGTTGCTGCATGCCCTTACAAAATGTCACTTTCCAACTGTCCTGTAGGCCCTCTTCATGTACTCGAAGGCTGCTATAAGGTCTCCTTGGAGCCTTTCCTTATCTGGACTGAAGAGCCCCAGCTCTCTCAGCCTGTCCTTGTAAGGGAGGTGCTCCAGCCCTCTGATCATCTCTGTGGCCCTCCTCTGGACCTGCTCCAATAACTTGATGTTCTTCTTGTGTTGGAAGCCCCAGAACTAGACACAGTACTCCAGGTGGGATCTCATGAGAGCAGAGTATAGGAGCAGAATAACCTCCTTCAAACTGCTGCTCATGCTTCTCTTGATGCAACCCAAGATATGGTTTGCTTCTGAGCTGCAAGGTCACACTGATGACTCATGTTGAGTTTTTCATCAACAGACACCCTCAAATTCTTTTCCTCAAGGCTACCCTCAAGCCATTCTTTGCTCAGCTTCTATTTGTGCTTGGGATTGCCTTGTCTGAGATGCAGGACCTTGCATTTGACCTTTCTGATCTTCATCAGGCTGGCATGTGCCCAACTCTCAAACCTGCTGAGGTCCCTCTGAATGGTATTCCTCTCCTCTGGCATGTCAGCTGTACCAATTAGCTTAGTGTTATCTGCAAACTTGCTGAGGATGCACTTGATCCAACTGTCCCGGCCTCCCACAAAGGTCTTAAATAGCACCAGTCCCAGCATCAAACCCTGAGGAATGCTACTCATCGCTGGTATCCACTTAGTCACTGATCTGTTGACCATAACTCTCTGAGAGTGACCACCCAGGCAATTCTTTATCCAGTGAGAGGCCCATCCATCAAATCCTTTTTTTTTTTTTTTTCTTTCCTAATTTGGAAACCAGGATGCCATGCAGGACAGTGTCAAACACTTTGCATGAGTCCAGATAGATGATGACAGTTGCTCTTCCTTTATCTACTTACAATGTAGCTCCATCATAAAAGGGAACCACTAAGTTTCTCAGGCATGACTTGACCTAAGTGAAGCCAAGTTACTTATTACCAATCACCTGCACTTTATTTTCCATGTATCTTGGTAGGACCTTCAAGAGGATCTGATCCATGACCTTACCAGGCACAGAGGTGAGACTGACAGGTCTGTAGATCCCTGGATCTTCTTTTTTAGCCCTTCATTAAAATGGGTGCTATGTTTCTGTTTCCTCTTCTCCAGTCAGTGGAAACTTCACTAGACTGCTGTGATCTTTCTTGGCAGCTTCATCTACCAGTTCCGTCAGATGGATGGATCTCGTAAGGTTTAATGCACCTGTGCTCTTTCAAATTCTTTAGGTCTCAAACCTGATCTTCACTTACAGCAAGTAGATCTTCCTTCTTCCAGTTCTTACCTTTGCTTTCTGCAATATGGGCAGTGCAACTAAAATCCTTGCTAGTGAAGGCTGAGGCAAAGAAATCATTGAGTATCTTAGCTTTCTCTGTATCTCTTGTGACCATGTCTCCAGCTTCCTTCCCGAAGGGGCCCACATCTTCAATTACCTTCTTTTTATTGCTGATATACCTGAAGAATTTCTTCTTGCTCCCCTTTATGTATCTGGATAGATTTAATTCCATCTGAGTTTTAGCTTTCTAACCTGATCCCTGGCAGCTCAGACAACTTCTTTGTAGGTAACATGTTCCTGCTTCCACTCCCTATAGATACTTTGCTCCAAAGTCCAGGAGTTCCTTGTTGATTCATGAAGGCCTCCTGGCATTCTTGTCTGCCTTCCTCTTCCTCGATATGCACTGCTGCTGGGCTTGGAGAAGATAGTCCTTGAATACTGACCAGATTTTTTGGTCTACTTTTCCCTCCAGGGTTTTATCCTTTGAAGATACAGTTGGAGAGCAAGATTGGAAGCAGTGCTCAGCTTGTAACAACCAACACAGATGTGTTAGCCTTTGTAGGCCACAAGCCTTGGCAAGTAAAAGTGGAATTCTGAAGAAGTAATACAAGAGATAAGAGTGTTTGGAACGATGTATTGGTTAAGCAATATTACTTAGTTACGATTAAACAGTATAGCCTAGTTACACTAATACTACTGGTGTAATTATAGCTGAAAAGGTATATAAATTCAACTGTGTGTATCAACAAATATATATACATATATATTTATATATATATATAGAGAGAGAAATGGAATAAAAATAAAAAGGTTTCATGTTTGCATCAAGCTGGAGACTCTGTCTCTTTATTATCACCGTTGTCATTATCCCAAGTCACCCTGCCAAGCAGTTGCCTGAAGAGGTCAAAAGAGGTACTTGTAGTAATTTTTACTTCTATTTAAGAACTGCTGAGAAGATAGATTTATTCATAAACCCATTAGTCTCATTCTTGTAATGTGAATAGCATCTGAGATAAATCCAGTTTTAGCAGATTGTGCCTCAGGCTACTACCACTCCTCATATTACCTTGACACATATATGTAGAGCGGTATGAGCAAGTTGGCTCCTCCATCCTTAAGAAGAAGGAAGACTTTCCAAACAAATAATTACAAAATCATGAATTGATCAGAAATGGAGAAACATGATTTTACCAGAATTCATTACTTTGTGGAAATCAGAATGTTAGATAATGATCAAAAGTTTAAAACCAGAGACTAAATCAGAGCTCTTCCTGCCAACAAAATTTACAGCTTTTCTTATCAGCTTGCCAACTTACCATCTCCAGCAATACTCAGGCTTCCAAGTCAGCTAGTTAGGAAGGCTGTTCCCTCAAAGCTTGCAGAATTTGTTGCAAATATCATCCTGTTTTTGTTATTTCTAGCTCTTGTACTCCCGAAACAGATCATTACAGGAACTGTCATGTGCCAACTGGAGAATCACAAGGACTACCAGCCAGGTTTCCAGTGCTGACAACTAACCAACCTGACATGATCATCACCTTGTAATAATAGATTTCCACACCTTCCTGCTTGCTTTGTTTTCTAATGAGAGAAGAACAAAATATTTTAACTACTAAATTGATTTACAAACTAAATTTTCTTCTTTCCAACATGAATCTCATAACTTTTAAATAAAAAGGCTTCTCAGTACATAAAAAGGGTTTTTAAAAAATATGGAGAACAAATTTTTAAACAGGCAGATGTTGGTAGAACAAGGAAAAATGATCTAAAATAAAAGAGAGTGGATTAGATGAGATGTGTGGAGTAAATTCTTTACTCAGAAGGTGGTGAGGCACTAGCATTGGCTGTCCAGAGAAGCTACAGATGCCTTGGAAGTGTTCAAGTCCAACCTCTATGACCCCATGAGCCAGTCTGATCTAGTGTGTTACAACCCTGCCCATGGTGATCTAGATTATCTCTAACATCTCTTCCAACCTAAAAAAATTTATAATTGTTTGAAAAAAAAGCATCCTGGAGTTGGCCCTGTGTAACTTGCTTTAGGTGTCCCTACATGAGCTGGAAGTTTGGACCAGATGGCCTTCAGAAATCACTTCTAATCTCAACCATTCTATGATTCTCTGAAAAAGTGAGGGGAGAGTTAAATTTATAGATTTATAAGCTATGGTGTACTTGGGCCTTTTTTTGGTTTTGTTTTTGGTTTTGCTTTTGTTTTTCCCTCTAAATCTCTTTGAGGAATGTGAAGATATGTAAAGCAGAGGGAAGACGCAGATACAAGAAACAATCAGAAAAAAAGAGGCATATATTCCCAGAATATTTCCTAACTTGAGAAAGTTTTCAATATATACACTGCGCTGTAATCTCTAGAGACTTTATAGATATCCACAGGCTTGTCTCAGCTTTTTCATGCCAGATTTCCTTAGAGAGTTCACTTGAGCCTTTAAAATAAATGTTCATAAGGGAGATTCTGTGATACAGTACTTCATTTTTCTTCAGTCTCCCAGTATCTCAAAGGAAAACTATATTAATCTATTTTACCTATCAGCCGTGATGTTTTCAGAATGTGTTACTGATGCTCTACCACTGTGCTGTTGTATAAATAAATTACCATAACATCAGAAGTTAGGAAGGGAAAAAGTCGATGGTGAAGTGAGAAATACTAAGACACAGTAAAATATTGTAAAGGCTCATAATGCTTCTATTCAGCTTTTCTCCTGTTTTGTCATACTAATTTCTGTTTTATAGTAGAGTATCTATATGTTTATGGAATCAGTTGTTCAAATAAAAAAAAGTAATCCATTCCACACAGCATGTTAAATGTGGTCTGGAAAGCTATATATTCTCCCAGATCTTTCAAGTGGATGTTGCTACTTTTGTTTCTGTGTGTCTTCCTACCCACTTAATTAACCACTAATTGGTATTTAAACTGGAAGCTTACAGAGAGATGGAAAAGAACAACTGAGAAAAAATAAAAAATGGAATGGAATGAAAACTCTCATAAACAAGTGTTTCCTTACCTGTTATGGATAATCACGTAAAATGGCAGCATTCACACAAAAGAAGCAAACACTTAGCTCTCTGTGTTTACAGTCTTTTCCCTCCTCCTGTATGTGAAAGAAAAGAAAAATGGCATATTCGGAAGATGTGTGCAGCATAAGATTAATCACCTTCCTACACCTCTTGCACAAGGCAAGCCGTAAGTCTCTCAATGTACTTACTGGTAATAGTCTGCATTTAAATGGTTATTTCAAGATAGGTTTAACTTTTGATATATTACCTTGTCAACCTCTTTAGAGGCCTCTACATAACAAGGATGCAGTGGGTCTTTTCTTTCACCTTTCTGCATCAACTAAAAAGCTGACACTTTAAAATCCGTTTGTGATGATATAGTGAATGATCAGCACAGATAAACACCCACTAAGTGTCCAGCTTTACAGTAAATCAGAAAAAGAAATGCAATGGGTAACTGTATTTTCTACGTAAGACTAAGTAAAAGTCTAGAAAAGTCAATATGAGTCATCAACTCTGGGGCCCTAGTGTAACAGGTAACAGCATAATATATAACCTTTTGCATAGACTGATCAAGCTCTACCTTAAAATAAATAAATAAAAAGATTACCTTCTGTTCCCATAGCTTCTGTTTTTAAAACTTGTTACTCTGATCAGAAAAAACAACAACAACAACAACAAAAACCCTTTACATTTACATCCTGTATTCACAATCTTTTAATAAACAGTTTTTGTGACAGAGCATCTGTAATATTTATCCAGAGTAAGTCATGGGTAAATGTTAGATCAGATCCAGGACTACCCTGAAAAGTTCTATGTATAACCTCCCAGCAGTAGATGTTTTTTTATTGTCTCTCATTTACATAATTATTTATCACTTTCATAATTCTAGAACCATTTCTTTCTTCCCTAATTTCATACAAAATTTCATACGTGACACATACATTTTTTAATAATGCCTTAGAAGGCAAGACCTATTGCATTCCTACTGCTTGAAAATGATGTCAATAAATTGACAAAATCTATGAGTTTAGTCTGGTATCTTTAACCTTCATTTAAATCTAAATATTGTTTTTAAATTCATTCAAAATATATAAAAAGCTTTGGACAACATGGAACTCAGAACAGTGGTCACTTCAATTGAGAAAATCACATTAAAATGTCATATTGTGGTCCCAAACATCACATTGGTGAGGAATTTGTATATTACACTGTTTTGTTTGTTTATTTGTTTGTTTTGAGAAAGGTAAGTCATTTCAAGGGTGTCAGTAGCTTATGGGCTGGTTTGGCCTGGTTCCATGCCTAATGAGGCAGGGAACCCATGGACCCACACCCCGGGAAAGGGGAGGGGGGAAAAGAGAGAGGGGAGGGAGATGGGCCTGAAACAAAACAGCAGCAATGATCTAAGGAGGAAACCTATTTTATTAAATAAGATATCAGAATGCAAAATTACACAGTATAATACAATGTAATTGGAATTGAGGTTAATAAATCAAATGAAATGAAAGAGAGAGTGTCCAAAACTGAAGCCCTTACTCTAAAGCTGAAGGTGAGACTAGGGAGCTAGGAACACTCACTGCAGATGAGCAGCAAAAAGGGGCAGCCTCAAAACTTTTATGCAGTTTTATCTTTCCCTCTGAATGGAAAACAGTTCTCTGGGGTATGTAGCTCTTCTTCTGTTCTGAGAATCAGGTACCCAGAAATTTGGTAGTCCATTGAACTGGAACATTAACTCTTTAACTTCCAGTGCCTTACATGATGTTAGGATGTAGTATTGAAATGTGGAATACCTATAATAAAAAAAATAACATAAAACCATGACAAAGGGTAATTATTATAAAGGTTTAGTCAAACATATTCATCTAGAATTGGGTTATTGGAAGGAATATAGTATTCCTCAAATTTTCAGTGCTGAATAAGCATCACAGTGAATATTGCTGTACAAATACATAGAAAGTGCATT
The DNA here is from genome assembly GCA_013399175.1 of Odontophorus gujanensis. Lineage (NCBI taxonomy): Eukaryota > Metazoa > Chordata > Aves > Galliformes > Odontophoridae > Odontophorus > Odontophorus gujanensis. The sequence continues at coordinate 31,084 of VXAB01010392.1, read as the reverse complement.
AGCTCTAGTTATTCTTCTCTAATTAACTGTCTTTCATTATGCCATAGGATTTCACTATTTTTTCTGATATTAATGTATTCAGTCCATTGCGAAATATACTTTTAATTATAGTACTACACACAACTACTTGACCCTTTTGAACACACAAAGAGACATATCAAACCAGAACAACTCATTTGACTTTCCTCTATCATTTTTAAATGATGTTCTCAAAATTGTTTTTATTAACATTTCACAGAGTTGATCCCAGTAGAATTCCTTTCTTTTTGTCTTAGAAAAAAATAATAGTATAAGGTGATGCATGACCAGAAATATGATGCTGTCAATAAGAAACATTAATTAACAAATTAATTAGACACAATTTGTTTCTTTCACTCATGAGAGAAGAGTTTTTCTATCCTGCTGGAAAGCATACTCAATGAGAAGAAACATGCATATGTCTGTCCCCAGAATACTCCTACCTTAATAAACTTCCTCTAGGGTTTATTTCTCCAGGGTAGATACAAATTGTTTTCTTAAACAGGCTCACCTACCCTTAATCCATGGTTTGCCAACATAATTTACTTTTACTTTTTGTCCTAGTAACTGCAGAAATAGTATAACCACTTACGGTTTTGGCTCACATAGAAACCCAAACCACTTTGATGCAATGTAATAATTTATTATGAGTCACATTTCCTCAGGCCAGATGCATAAAAGTATATTAGATGCTCTGTCCTCTGTCCTGACAAAGTTATTCTCCATTTTTAATATACACTGAAAACATCTAACTCTGAAGTTGACATGTGTAGTTCCTTAATGTTAAGCATATGTACGTATTGTAATGTAAAAAAAGGAAAAAAATAATAAAAAGAAAGACAATTAAGAAGATAAATTATTCTCGCACATGATTTATTTATTTATTTATTGGGGGGGAGGGAGTGAAATTAGTTTGTTTCTTTGCAAAATTCAGGAATGGTGTGAAGAAACCCTAGAAAATCATTTTCTTTAAATATTCTTTGAACATCTTTTTCACAATAATCATCAGAATGTTACACTGTATTGTAAAATCAGAACAGGGCTTCTATATTTATTTTATTTTATTTATTTTTATTTTTATTTTTAAATTTTTATTTAATTTTAATTTTTAAAATGTGGCTATTCCTTGAGGTTTCAGAAAGCAGAGACTTTTAACTCCTTCTTTGTATCTGTCTTCAACACTGATGATAGACATTGACACCCCAAGCGCCCTGAGTTGGAGGACTGTGCTGTAATAATAGCAAACTCCAAGCCACTTCTGAACTTGTATGGGACTTGCTCTTCCACCTGCATGCATGTAAGTCCATGAGGCCAAATGGGATCATACCAAGGTACACAGAGAGCTGGTTAATGTTATCTTGCGACACCTCTATATTATTCTTCAATTGTCTTGGGAATCTAGAGAGACCCCAGCTGACTGGAAGCTGGCAAATGTTGTTCTAATTTTCAAGAAAAGCAAGAAAAAAGGTCCTGGTAATTTGCAGGCCTGTTAGTCTTATGCCTGTTCCTGGAAAAATGTTGGAGAAAAATATGCTGGGAGTTAACGGAAAAACACTTGATGCATGATGCAGTATTTGATCATAGACAATATCAGTTCATGAAGACGTTTAATAAAATTTCTTTTTTACGTGACAAAGTCACAGTTCTAGTTGACCAAGGAAAGTCAGTTGATATTTTCTCATTGGGATTCAATAAAACATTCAATACTGTTTATCACAGTATCCTTCTGGATCAAATAGGATTACGTCAAACTGGAGGCTGGTGGGGTTCTTCAAGGCTCCTTTTTAGGGCTGGTTATCTTTTCTGTTTTCATAAATAACTTGGATGTAGAACTAGAAGATGTTTTGAGCGAGTTTGTTGATGATATAAATTAGGAGGCACTGTTGATGCCATTGAGGGTAGAAAAACCTTGCAGAGAAATCTGGAAAATAAAAAAAAATAAAAAATAAAGACTGGGATCTTCCTGAAAGAGTCCAGTGGAGGGCTACAAAGATGATAAAGGGAGTGAAACACCTCTCTTGTGAGGAAAAGCTGAGAGACCTGGGTCTGTTCAACCCTGAAAAAAGAAGACTCAGAGGGGATCTGATACACATCTATAAATATCTAAGGTGTGGGAGGCAAAGGGATGAGGCTGGACTCTTCTCTGCAATGTGTGGTGATAGGATGAGGGGAAATGGCCACAAACTGAAGCATAGGAAGTTCTGCACAAATGTGAGGGAACTTCTTCCCAGTGCAGTGACAGAGCACTGGCACAGGCTGCACAGAGAGGTGGTGGAGTCTGCTTCTCTGGAGAGGTTCCAGACCCGCCTGGACACCTACCTGTGCAACCTCGGCTAGGGATCCTGCTCTGGCAGGGGGTTTGGACTTGATGATCTCTGGAGGTTCCTTCTAACCCCTACAATTCTGTGACTCTGTGAACCACATGAAGTTTAACAAGGCCATGATATGGATTCTGCACCTGGGAAGGAGCATCCCTGACTTTACATACAGTCTGAAGGATGAGACACTGGAAAGTAGCCCTGCTGAAGGGGATGTGGGGGTCTTGGCTGACAGTAAGTAGAACATGAGTCAAAAGTGTGTCCAGGAAACCAGAAAAGCTAACCACCTCATGGAGTGCATTAGTCACAGCATTGCTAGCATGTCAAGGGGGGCTATTATCCTGCTCTACACTGCGCTGGTGCAGCCCCATCTTGAGTACGGTGTACAGTTTTGGGAGGATAAGTTCAAAAAGGACATAACACTGTTACAGAAGGCTATAAATAAGGTGAAGGGTCTGGAAGGAAACATGAATGAAAAGAGGCTAAAGTCTCTTGTTTTGTTCTGCTTAAAGGAGACTGAAGGGAGACCTCATTGTGGCCTTCCTCATGAGGGGAATGGAGAGGCAAGCACTNTATGAGTCACATTTCCTCAGGCCAGATGCATAAAAGTATATTAGATGCTCTGTCCTCTGTCCTGACAAAGTTATTCTCCATTTTTAATATACACTGAAAACATCTAACTCTGAAGTTGACATGTGTAGTTCCTTAATGTTAAGCATATGTACGTATTGTAATGTAAAAAAAGGAAAAAAATAATAAAAAGAAAGACAATTAAGAAGATAAATTATTCTCGCACATGATTTATTTATTTATTTATTGGGGGGGAGGGAGTGAAATTAGTTTGTTTCTTTGCAAAATTCAGGAATGGTGTGAAGAAACCCTAGAAAATCATTTTCTTTAAATATTCTTTGAACATCTTTTTCACAATAATCATCAGAATGTTACACTGTATTGTAAAATCAGAACAGGGCTTCTATATTTATTTTATTTTATTTATTTTTATTTTTATTTTTAAATTTTTATTTAATTTTAATTTTTAAAATGTGGCTATTCCTTGAGGTTTCAGAAAGCAGAGACTTTTAACTCCTTCTTTGTATCTGTCTTCAACACTGATGATAGACATTGACACCCCAAGCGCCCTGAGTTGGAGGACTGTGCTGTAATAATAGCAAACTCCAAGCCACTTCTGAACTTGTATGGGACTTGCTCTTCCACCTGCATGCATGTAAGTCCATGAGGCCAAATGGGATCATACCAAGGTACACAGAGAGATGGTTAATGTTATCTTGCGACACCTCTATATTATTCTTCAATTGTCTTGGGAATCTAGAGAGACCCCAGCCGACTGGAAGCTGGCAAATGTTGTTCTAATTTTCAAGAAAAGCAAGAAAAAAGGTCCTGGTAATTTGCAGGCCTGTTAGTCTTATGCCTGTTCCTGGAAAAATGTTGGAGAAAAATATGCTGGGAGTTAACGGAAAAACACTTGATGCATGATGCAGTATTTGATCATAGACAATATCAGTTCATGAAGACGTTTAATAAAATTTCTTCTTTACGTGACAAAGTCACAGTTCTAGTTGACCAAGGAAAGTCAGTTGATATTTTCTCATTGGGATTCAATAAAACATTCAATACTGTTTATCACAGTATCCTTCTGGATCAAATAGGATTACGTCAAACTGGAGGCTGGTGGGGTTCTTCAAGGCTCCTTTTTAGGGCTGGTTATCTTTTCTGTTTTCATAAATAACTTGGATGTAGAACTAGAAGATGTTTTGAGCGAGTTTGTTGATGATATAAATTAGGAGGCACTGTTGATGCCATTGAGGGTAGAAAAACCTTGCAGAGAAATCTGGAAAATAAAAAAAAATAAAAAATAAAGACTGGGATCTTCCTGAAAGAGTCCAGTGGAGGGCTACAAAGATGATAAAGGGAGTGAAACACCTCTCTTGTGAGGAAAAGCTGAGAGACCTGGGTCTGTTCAACCCTGAAAAAAGAAGACTCAGAGGGGATCTGATACACATCTATAAATATCTAAGGTGTGGGAGGCAAAGGGATGAGGCTGGACTCTTCTCTGCAATGTGTGGTGATAGGATGAGGGGAAATGGCCACAAACTGAAGCATAGGAAGTTCCGCACAAATGTGAGGGAACTTCTTCACAGTGAAGGTAATGGAGCACTGGCACAGGCTGCACAGAGAGGTGGTGGAGTCTGCTTCTCTGGAGAGGTTCCAGACCCGCCTGGACTCCTACCTGTGCAACCTCGGCTAGGGATCCTGCTCTGGCAGGGGGTTTGGACTTGATGATCTCTGGAGGTTCCTTCTAACCCCTACAATTCTGTGACTCTGTGAACCACATGAAGTTTAACAAGGCCATGATATGGATTCTGCACCTGGGAAGGAGCATCCCTGACTTTACATACAGTCTGAAGGATGAGACACTGGAAAGTAGCCCTGCTGAAGGGGATGTGGGTGTCTTGGCTGACAGTAAGTAGAACATGAGTCAAAAGTGTGTCCAGGAAACCAGAAAAGCTAACCACCTCATGGAGTGCATTAGTCACAGCATTGCTAGCATGTCAAGGGGGGCTATTATCCTGCTCTACACTGCGCTGGTGCAGCCCCATCTTGAGTACGGTGTACAGTTTTGGGAGGATAAGTTCAAAAAGGACATAACACTGTTACAGAAGGCTATAAATAAGGTGAAGGGTCTGGAAGGAAACATGAATGAAAAGAGGCTAAAGTCTCTTGTTTTGTTCTGCTTAAAGGAGACTGAAGGGAGACCTCATTGTGGCCTTCCTCATGAGGGGAATGGAGAGGCAAACACTGATCTCTCTCACTGGTGACCAGTGATAGAAGCTTAGGGAACTGTATGAAGCTTTGACAGAGAAAGGTCAGGCTGGATATGGAAGATGTTCTTCATCAGAGGGTAGTAGGGCGCTGGAGCAGACTCCAAGGGGCAACTGTCACTGTACCAAGGTTGTCACAGTTCAAGAAGCATCTGAACAATGCTCTCAGTTATATGATCTGAATTTTGTGTGGTTCAGTGTAGATTCAGGAGTTGAACTTGATGATCCTTATGGGTCCATGCCAACTTGGGATATTCTATGATTCTTATAGTTGAAAGAATATAGCAAAATGTTAAGTGACAACAAATAGGGAAATTTTAAAAAATATCAAAGAGAGAAAAAGGCAAGAAACAGACATTTTTAGGAAATCACAAAGCTTTTCCACTTTCACATTATAATGTTTAAGTAATTATTAAAAATGACTCTGGATAAGAATATGCCTGTATGATGACAGTGGAACTATCAATGTTGGAACTGATCATACTGTTGATTATTTTATAATTATCACTTAATAAATGACTAAAATGCTAGAGATTAATCCTATGCTTGGTGCTTTAGTGTTTCCCTGTTTACGTATTATTTTTCGTTGAGTCTGACTATAATAACAATGAACAATACCAGAATATTTGCAATCAATATAACTTAGGTAAGGTAAAAAAAAGATCAATTAAATTAGAAATAAAAAATTAATAATTTGAAAACTAAAGTAGGTTAGTAAGTACATTAATTTATACCTTAACTAAAGAAGAGATATTTCCCTTTTCACTATATAATTAGCCTCAATAAGATGGGACCAAATAGAATATTATTGCCTGGGAGATTCTAAGCCTTTTTTTAATTACTGTATATGGTAACTAAATGATCATGAGTAAGAAAAGAATTTAAAAAAATGTATCAAAATATTTTTCTTATAGCTTTTTAATAAATTCATAATATATAACTATAGGTTTTAACATGGTGCCAAATCATATTTATAATAATCAATGACATCTTCTTCATCCAAATCAACAACTGATTTTTTTCACTGAAGAATGCACTGCACATGGTGCCTAAAGTAGTATCTTGACTCAGTAATGTTTGACTGTAGAAATAAAACACTATTTCCTTTTGTAACACTGGTGACTGTCAGGTAATAGACCGAGATAAAAACTTCATTTTTTGACAACATTCCCATGTATCACAGCCTTGCCATTTATGTAAGCAGCATATCACAACTGTCTTTACTGTAACAAATATCTCTGAAACAGATAGTTGTTAGGATTCTTAAATATCTCAACTGGAAATGTCCCATATGGATAAACTTAAAGGTGGCAGCTAAGCAGGCTGAACGAACACTTGTTCATTTATGTAGTGCGCTATAAATTCCTCTAACATAATATAATCTATCAGTTTTGAAGATCACTTGTTTATTGAAATTATTTTGTGCCATTTCTCTTAAAGTTTGTGTCAGATTATTTCTCTTATGGTGCAAAAATGTCACTGCTCCAGTAGCGAAAATGTTCAGATTCAAATGATCTTCTGTTGGGTCACAGACCCGGTTATGTACTGTAGTCCAACGCTGTGTTGCCCTTTTGTAAACAATATCACTAAACTGTACTTGTACTGAATCTATCCTCATCTGATACAAATTAATAGAAAGAACAGATGCTTTAAAAACCTATTTAAAATTGAAAAGGAACTAAGATTTTATTTGGTTAAAGAAAATATCTCCATTTATGATTTCTTTATTTTTTTAACTTTTTTCATTTTGTTTTCATTAAAAAAATAAAACATTTTTAAAAATAGTAAATAAAAGTTTTCTATGTAGCAGAAGGTTGGAACAAANAAAAAAGAAGACTCAGAGGGGATCTGATACACATCTATAAATATCTAAGGTGTGGGAGGCAAAGGGATGAGGCTGGACTCTTCTCTGCAATGTGTGGTGATAGGATGAGGGGAAATGGCCACAAACTGAAGCATAGGAAGTTCCGCACAAATGTGAGGGAACTTCTTCACAGTGAAGGTAATGGAGCACTGGCACAGGCTGCACAGAGAGGTGGTGGAGTCTGCTTCTCTGGAGAGGTTCCAGACCCGCCTGGACTCCTACCTGTGCAACCTCGGCTAGGGATCCTGCTCTGGCAGGGGGTTTGGACTTGATGATCTCTGGAGGTTCCTTCTAACCCCTACAATTCTGTGACTCTGTGAACCACATGAAGTTTAACAAGGCCATGATATGGATTCTGCACCTGGGAAGGAGCATCCCTGACTTTACATACAGTCTGAAGGATGAGACACTGGAAAGTAGCCCTGCTGAAGGGGATGTGGGTGTCTTGGCTGACAGTAAGTAGAACATGAGTCAAAAGTGTGTCCAGGAAACCAGAAAAGCTAACCACCTCATGGAGTGCATTAGTCACAGCATTGCTAGCATGTCAAGGGGGGCTATTATCCTGCTCTACACTGCGCTGGTGCAGCCCCATCTTGAGTACGGTGTACAGTTTTGGGAGGATAAGTTCAAAAAGGACATAACACTGTTACAGAAGGCTATAAATAAGGTGAAGGGTCTGGAAGGAAAGATGAATGAAAAGAGGCTAAAGTCTCTTGTTTTGTTCTGCTTAAAGGAGACTGAAGGGAGACCTCATTGTGGCCTTCCTCATGAGGGGAATGGAGAGGCAAACACTGATCTCTCTCACTGGTGACCAGTGATAGAAGCTTAGGGAACTGTATGAAGCTTTGACAGAGAAAGGTCAGGCTGGATATGGAAGATGTTCTTCATCAGAGGGTAGTAGGGCGCTGGAGCAGACTCCAAGGGGCAACTGTCACTGTACCAAGGTTGTCACAGTTCAAGAAGCATCTGAACAATGCTCTCAGTTATATGATCTGAATTTTGTGTGGTTCAGTGTAGATTCAGGAGTTGAACTTGATGATCCTTATGGGTCCATGCCAACTTGGGATATTCTATGATTCTTATAGTTGAAAGAATATAGCAAAATGTTAAGTGACAACAAATAGGGAAATTTTAAAAAATATGAAAGAGAGAAAAAGGCAAGAAACAGACATTTTTAGGAAATCACAAAGCTTTTCCACTTTCACATTATAATGTTTAAATAATTATTAAAAATGACTCTGGATAAGAATATGCCTGTATGATGACAGTGGAACTATCAATGTTGGAACTGATCATACTGTTGATTATTTTATAATTATCACTTAATAAATGACTAAAATGCTAGAGATTAATCCTATGCTTGGTGCTTTAGTGTTTCCCTGTTTACGTATTATTTTTCGTTGAGTCTGACTATAATAACAATGAACAATACCAGAATATTTGCAATCAATATAACTTAGGTAAGGTAAAAAAAAGATCAATTAAATTAGAAATAAAAAATTAATAATTTGAAAACTAAAGTAGGTTAGTAAGTACATTAATTTATACCTTAACTAAAGAAGAGATATTTCCCTTTTCACTATATAATTAGCCTCAATAAGATGGGACCAAATAGAATATTATTGCCTGGGAGATTCTAAGCCTTTTTTTAATTACTGTATATGGTAACTAAATGATCATGAGTAAGAAAAGAATTTAAAAAAATGTATCAAAATATTTTTCTTATAGCTTTTTAATAAATTCATAATATATAACTATAGGTTTTAACATGGTGCCAAATCATATTTATAATAATCAATGACATCTTCTTCATCCAAATCAACAACTGATTTTTTTCACTGAAGAATGCACTGCACATGGTGCCTAAAGTAGTATCTTGACTCAGTAATGTTTGACTGTAGAAATAAAACACTATTTCCTTTTGTAACACTGGTGACTGTCAGGTAATAGACCGAGATAAAAACTTCATTTTTTGACAACATTCCCATGTATCACAGCCTTGCCATTTATGTAAGCAGCATATCACAACTGTCTTTACTGTAACAAATATCTCTGAAACAGATAGTTGTTAGGATTCTTAAATATCTCAACTGGAAATGTCCCATATGGATAAACTTAAAGGTGGCAGCTAAGCAGGCTGAACGAACACATGTTCATTTATGTAGTGCGCTATAAATTCCTCTAACATAATATAATCTATCAGTTTTGAAGATCACTTGTTTATTGAAATTATTTTGTGCCATTTCTCTTAAAGTTTGTGTCAGATTATTTCTCTTATGGTGCAAAAATGTCACTGCTCCAGTAGCGAAAATGTTCAGATTCAAATGATCTTCTGTTGGGTCACAGACCCGGTTATGTACTGTAGTCCAAAGCTGTGTTGCCCTTTTGTAAACAATATCACTAAACTGTACTTGTACTGAATCTATCCTCATCTGATACAAATTAATAGAAAGAACAGATGCTTTAAAAACCTATTTAAAATTGAAAAGGAACTAAGATTTTATTTGGTTAAAGAAAATATCTCCATTTATGATTTCTTTATTTTTTTAACTTTTTTCATTTTGTTTTCATTAAAAAAATAAAACATTTTTAAAAATAGTAAATAAAAGTTTTCTATGTAGCAGAAGGTTGGAACAAATACCATGTAACTTTGTTTTCATAACATCATTATCTATATAAGGAGGATTTCTGTTGTCTCTCTCAGGTATTCTGAGATGAACTTCCTTTTCTCTTTGCTTTTTCATAATTTTGAAAGCTGGACCTTCTGCACAGGCAGGCTTGCATGAAGTTCTCTAATGAGTTGATATTCTCTTCTGGTTTGGACAGAAATGCTTTCTATCTAACAATTTAAATTGATTTTTTTTTTGTTTTTTCTTTTTTTTTTAATTCTAGGTAACAGTACATTAAAATCATTAGATCTGGTTTTCTGGTAATACTCACACACCTTTTAGTGGCAATCATAACTTTTAAACTTGACCTTTCTTGCCGTTTGCTAACATTTAGAGAATTATGAGAAATTATCGCTACCTATTTAAATATCAAATACAGACTCTGGGGAGTTGATTTTAACATGCACAAACCTTTTATTTTTGTTTTCTCTGGTATATTATCTGCTTCTGTTCATGTATCTATGTGTGATTTTGTACTGAAAACTCATCAGTTTGAGTCATTCATTAATCTATATCATCTTAATCAATATAATTTAATAAAACAAATAAACAAATAAAAAGAAAAGCCCACAACAACAACAGCAGAAACACTACTCATTAAGGGAACGGCTGAACCCTTGAACTTCTAAAAGCCTCATAAGCATGTACAGGATATTAGAATTTGAACAGATAATAGAAATGAATGGTGAAGATTGGCTTTCTAAAGTAAATAACAAACTTCCCACTGACTTTAAGGAGTCCAAAATTTCATTTCCAGATCAGGTTGCATAAATTCATAGAGAAAAAAATAAAAATAATAACATGTGTAATTTGACAACTGATATTCAGAATAAATAATTTAACCAAGTCTATTTTACAGAATTGTCCAGGAAAGATTTACATCATTCACTTTAAAAGAAACAGAAACTCATAATAAATGAGGTGATGACTTTTTTAGCTATAGCTATATAGCTGTATAGAAATATTTCCCTCTGGATAGAGGTGTTACTTTTGTTGTGTAATAAAACTCTTCAATCTTGGGCTTTAGGCATTTAATCAGGATCTCAGTAAATGGTCTACCTTTAGGACAATATTTTATCATTATTGCCCTTAAAACTAGTTACTATTTATGTGTCAGAGCATTTATAGTTTTGATGGTCTGGGTCATTGAAGGTAGTCCTGCTACTGAATAGCCAGTATTGACAGCTACAGTTTTTTACATCAAACCATTAGAAGAATAAGCTGTTTTATATGTAAGAGATAGAGTGTTCGCCAGGAATGATAAATCAGTTCATCATGACATTCTGTGAATCCACAGAATATTCCTAACTCTAATTTGAAGAATAAACGAGAAAAGGAAAAAAAAAAAAAAAAAAGAGGGAGAGAAAAAAAAATCTTCTTNGAGCAAAACAAGAAATCCAAACTTTATTTATTTATTTATTTATTTATGTTTACCTCAAAGGGAAGAAGTGGGTGTGAAATATAAGTAATAATATTGAAATAAATTGAAGGAAACAAAATGTTTCATTCATCTGCAAAACAACTTGCTGCTCTTAACAAGCATCTTTAGAATCCAGAGTTCAACCACAAACCTATTAAGTTTCTGGACTGTTAATAGGAAAAAAGGTATATAAGAAACAAAGATTTTATATTATAACTATTTTAACTATATTCTACTCATATGTTAGTGTCCATCTACCAGGTACAAAATATTTACTCTGTAGGTCATTTACTACATAGATAATACCAGCAAGAGACGTGTAACCTTGCCATTGTACGGATGATATTCTCTCATATAAAACCGATCTAGTCTGAAAGTGACTAAATGTTAACTAAATTCTTGACTACTACAGAATTTTCATAGTGACAGAGTATACTATTTCTTTGTGAATACTTAGAAATCTTAAAATTACTAGATTAACATATATATATATATTTTTTTCCACTTTCCCCCATTTCTGATCCAATAGGTTTATCTCAGGATTTTTGCATTTGGGTGTGAATTTGGCACCCAAAAAACCCTCCAGTTCACACAAGTAAACCATGTACTTTTAATTTTGATTTTAAGAGTACACCTGTCTTAGTCGTTCTTCAGGTTTGAAAAGCTTTTTTTTCTGATCTATGAGCAATACCAGGAATATTAAAATCTACATGTCTATTGTTTTCGGTACTTTTTCACAACTTAAATAGCAAGTAGAATTTCTCTTTCCATGTGTTTAGAAAGAACATAGTTGTGTTTTTCTTAAATTGTTATGCTTACGTTTAATTCTTTTCTTTTCTTATTAAAGAAATTATTTTGGGTAAATAAAGACTATTGGTCTTTCAAGAAGTTTGGAAGATTTTGCCATTATGGAGAATAGGAATGAAAAGAGTGTGGCCTTGCTAAGGAGTGGGACCAGAATACTGTTTCAAATTTGTAATCTATCACAGGAAAGAAAATAAGTAGAAACTTTGAAAGAATCCCGAGAGTAGTCTTTGCATAGTGAAGGTCATGACAGAAGCAGTGAGAGATGTAGACTATCAATAGTAAAGTTATTAAGAACACTGAAGATGTAAAGCCATAGATCTATGGAATATTTCAACTTGTTCTGCAGAGGTGACCATCTTCTGATTCTGTAGGAAGTCTTGGGCACTGACTTTCTCTATAAACTGTCAATTTATAATGGTATGTTCAAGCAAGAAGCAGTTTAAGTTCTTATCTTTACTTTTTCTAATTGGAAGTTACAACATTAATTTTCAATCTCTAAATACCTCTGACATTATATCGTGTCCCTTTTGCTTACTGCTTTGAGTTGATATTACTTGTCAAGTGAAGGCCAAGTCCATAGAGTTAGACTTTACAAGATGAAAGTTGTGCTTGTAAAGAGGGCAACAGTGAATAGAGTACATCTGAATTTGGAACTAGGTAGATTCATCTCAACTGAAAACTTTTACTGTTGATGTTTTATTTTCTTAACATAACTAATTCTAAGTTCAAGGAACAAACTTATAGAAAATCTCAATACTTATTTTCAATGATATATACATGAAAATTCTGTTTTAGGAAAAATTAAAATTTAAAGTTAATACAGTTTAAAAAACACTTTAAAGAAAAATGTAAATTCGCTTCTCAAAGTTTTGGGCTTTTTTAGAAAAAAGAACAACCTATTTTTGATCTAAATTATAACTTCTGCAGTACTTCTTATTTAATTTGTGTTTTGTTTTTAGTCTTGAAGAAGTGTTGCCCATACTTTTGTGCTGTTTTCATCTACCTGATTTGCAATTGTTCTTAAATACTTAATAATTATATTATCTGTTGGAGAAGTAAGACAATTTCCCTGCTGAACTACAGTATCTATCACCAAATTTGTCATTTTTGTCATTACTTATACTCTCTCAAATTATTCACATATTTAAAGGGATCACTGATACAGTAGTTATCCTCCACTTCAGTATTTAGTGGCATACAAAGGAGCATTTTTTTAATACATTCTATGTATTTATTTAAATATGTCCATATAGTGTAAACAGAACATTAAATAAGACATTTTAATGAAGAGACATTTGAAGACAGCTTAAGGGAAAAACAGTGGATCTAGTTCCGTTTATGAACTACTCTACTAAAAATGGCCCCTGGTGCCACTGTAGATCTATTTCTTCACTGGCAAATTAAAGGTCAGTATAGAGCAGAAATACATTTATATTAAGTTGTTGTAATAGGTCTGTAGTCTGTTAACTGAACTTCCCAGTACACATCTGTGTTGGTGCTTATAGTGACAAAATATTGTTGAATGTAAAGTAAATATAATAACAAAATATAGCTCTCTGATACTGTGTTCATTTGCATATCAGATGTGATCAAGACTTCTGTCCTGCTCATATTAATTTCAGCAGTACTGCATTATCCAAGTAAGAACAGAAATGCACGGAGACGTTTTTGCTAAACTGTTTTGGTACTTTTCCTTTCCACCTTCATTCAGTTCATTTCTTTTCTTTGTCAGCTTTTGACATACAGCATAAAATTTTCAGAAGTGCCTAAGGGCCATATTAAAAAAAAAAAGGACCGAGGTATCTGAAATGAGACTTATTCTGCAGATTCATACGATAAAGAACATGATACTGAAAAGAACAGTACAACTTCTGTAGGCATTATATGATTCAAATGTCGTTTCCTAGGCAATTGAAATATATACCCAAAAGTTCCTAAATCTTAACAGATTTGAGTTCAAGATCTCAGTTTTTGGGGGATACAGAAATCAGACGTTCTTCTATCTAAATCCCTCTGGAGTTGGCTCTGGAAGGCGATCTCAGAGTATGCATAATACAAGAGATACAGAACTGATGCCTTTCAAACCTGCCTTAGCATTTTCTACTCCCTTCTGAAGTAGTTGTGGAAAAAAGAAGAACGTTTTAGTTTTTATATGCTGATCAGAAATTTCACCATGTTGCTTTTCCTATCTCAATTTCTTAGCTTAATGAAGAAGAATTATATCACTAGATGACACACAAGGTGGGGAGATCACATTCTCTTCTTTGTGTAAGCCATGACACAATTTGGACTCTGATTCATTTCACCAGAAAGAGGTCATAAAATAATCTCTTAGACAGCAGTTACTGTGAACTTAAGTCCTTTATTTCAAGGACCAATTAGTATGTTAGATTAAAATTTCCTGGGTTCCAGCTTAAATCAAGCTTCATTTTGTTCACTCTTAAGCATTGTAGTGACATCTTGTTTAGATTTTGATGGTTTCTGGGGAAATTAGTTTCATAAACCACTCAGGGACTCCAGAATGTTTATGTCTACTCATAAACTATAGGATGTACAAGAATAACTTTGAGTATACTAACTATATTAAAGAATGTACTGTCATAGAATGTAACAGTAATAATATTCAATATTTAGAATCATAGAATTATAGAATGACTTAGGTTGGAAGAGACTGAAAATCATCTACTTCCAAACATCCTGCCATGGACAGAGTTGCCAGGCACTAGATCAGGTTTCCCAGGTTATAATTTATATAAGAAATATTTAATAATGTATCGGATCTTTTCTGGAATCTTTGTAACTATTTGCTTTAGATAATTTAGGTTATCTTTCCTCTCTCATTTTTTGTATGATTCTGCTAGGGATACAAGAGGATCACAGCGTGAATCCCAGACTGCTTGATGCTGAAAAGGCAGTAGCAGGTGTTTCTGCTTCTTTTCAGAGAAGATGAGCAGAAGCCAAATACTCACCTTGACCACAGAACTGGCAATGTCTGCTGCCTGAGCTGTCAGCTCCACGCAGAGAAGAAGGACAGATTGTGTGTGTGTATGTGTGCAGGGGCAGGGGACAGTAATGGGTACAGTATGGGAACTGCCTATTTTGAGCAGTCAGTATATAAACCATACAAATAAGTATTGGGCTAGCAATAACCTCCTGAGCAAAGCCAGATCAATTTTGGTGATAGGAACTGTCCTGTCCTAAGAATTGCTTCTTCAATAGAGTCACTACTGAGGCTTCTAAAACACTGATTCACACAAGTACATATTTTTAAACTCCACTAATATACACTAATATACTAATACAGAATCAATATAACTTATATTTATAAGAAAGTTATAAATATATAACTTTCAATTTCTTACTGGACCGAACAAAGGGATGTGACCTCCTTTACCAAAATTTGTGTAGAACAATAGATTTTGTTATAGTGAAATATTCAAAGCTATATTAATTACCTAATAATGACCAAAAAACAAAAAGTTTTCCACAGCACCAAGTGAGAGACAGTGGAAATCTTGTGCTAGGCTACAAACTTCGGTGTCAGAGTAAACATTTATTCCCTAATACCATCTTTTTTGTGGTGTGATATACATTACTGAGAGTGAAGAATAGCAAGTAGTTTCTATCCTGTGTGCAGTCAATTGCTAATAATAATCATTTAAAAAATATGACTCTGAAATAAAAGATCACAGAATCACAGAATCGTAGGGGTTGGAAGGGACCTCCAGAGATCATCGAGTCCAACCCCCTGCCAAAGCAGCTCAGGTTGCACAGGTAGGCGTCCAGGTGGGTCTGGAACAGTTCCAGAGAAGGAGACTCCACCACCTCTCTGTGCAGCCTGTGCCAGTGCTCCGTCACTGCACTGTGAAGAAGTTCCCAGACACATTTGTGTGGAACTTCCTATGCTTCAGTTTGTGACCATTTCCCATTGTCCTATTCACCACACACTTCAGAGAAGAGTCCAGCCTCATCCCTTTGCCCCCCACAGTTTAGAAATTTATAGATGTGGTTCAGATCCCCTCTGAGTCTTCTTTTTTCAAGGCTGAACACACCCACGTCTCTCAGCCTTTCCTTCTAATGGAGGTCTTCCAGGTCCTTTATCATCTTTGTAGCCCTCCGCTGGACTCTTTCCAGGAGATCCCAGTCTTTTTGTACCAGGGAGCCCAGAACTGGACACAGTACTCCAGGTGAGACCTGACCAGGGCAGAGTAGAGGGGGACAATCGCCTCCCTCAACCTTCTGGCCACGCTCCTTTTAATGCACTCCAGGATCCCACTGTCTCTCTTGGACACCAGGGCACACTACTGGCTCATAGCCAATGTGTCATCCACCAGGACACCCAGGTCCCTCTCCTCAGAGCTTCTCTCCAGCAGGTTATGAAGATGTGCTACATTTGTACTTTTTGATAGTAAATTTTATAATGAGCCGCTCAGGATCTTCATGAGTAAGACCAGTGTAATGTTACTGTTGAGTTTTGACTGCTCAATGGTTTCAGCACAGCAGGCAACCAATCTAAAGAGAAGAAAGATCTTAACAAACAAACAAACAAACAAAAAAATGCAATGAAGTCATGGAGCTTGAGAGCAAAATTTACAAAATGATTTCTCATGCAGTTTACCCTTATGTCATTCACTCCTTTGAGTGCCAAGCAATGCTAAAAAGGGTGTTACTATAACAACGCTAATTAAATATACTGGGATTTCATGTGTTGCAGTAAAAAGCCAAGCCACAGCAGTCCTACTTTATTGTCACGCTCCAATATAAAGGAGTGAGATGAGGTTCTTTGATTATGTGTATACCCAATGGCGAGATTAAGACACAACGGGTCAAATGTTAGCCCAACCAGTTCATTACAATTACTAGTTGCTTAGGGATATGGGGAAGGGAAGGCGAGCAATAGAAAAGAGATGAAAAGCAAGGAGTCTTGGCAGAAAGC
>VXAB01010392.1:0-10062 GCA_013399175.1 Odontophorus gujanensis | reverse complement strand
TGGTTGTGGTCTTTTTTAAAAAAAAAAAAAAAAAAAAAAAAAAGGGGGAAATAAGACAACCTGCACTGCAGTTTTAGAAAGAGAAAACCATGAAGCAGCACTTTGGAGAGAAGGGCACTCTCTGGAGCTTCAGTAGCATCCAACTGAAGTTAAAAACTGCCAGCAAAACACCTGCCATTTGGCTTAACGATGCCTGCAGTCACTAGGTACACAGAGAAGTGAAGATGCACTTTTACTGAACGGGTGATATTTTTTTCACTCTACAAAATATTCAGATACAAAATGGAATTGGATTTATTTAATTCTGTTAACATTATCATCATTTTAATTTCCTCCTATTCTCTGATATGCTTTTTTTTTTTTTTCTTTTTTTGAAAGCTGCATATTTTGGCATAGATTAATGGATCTGCTACAAGAGAGCAAGAAGTCCTAGGTGACTCGTTTACCCTTCCCCAGTAGGGTATCAGCTGCCAATTGCCCCCACTCTGTGATGGCTTGTCCTTCTTCTCACCTTGTCATCAAGCCAAGACTGCACACTGTAGGAGCACAGGTAAGCATCTGCCTCTCTAATCACTGCCAACAGCTCTCCATTATCAGCTGCCAGGGGTGCTTCAAAGAACTGTGCACAACTTCCTCCAGATGCATACACCAAGTGCTTTTAAGTCTGCAACACATTCTGCCTTTGTAACAGAGGGAAATCTCAAATGTCAAATCTTTTTCCAGAGTTGCTTTTCAGCTCACCATGAAACATAATTTCAGTTAGTGTACTTTTTTTCTCACCTTACCTAGCATACATTCCCAGATCGACTAGGAGCACAAACTCCGTAAAAACAATAGAAATATCTTTCCATATGAGATGATCTTTGTAACATAAACTTAAAATAAGATTAGCAGCCAATGGTTGTCTTTACGATATGATTCATCCATTCTTCTTTTGATAAATGGAGATTTTTCCCTTACTGTATACCACTATTTACTTCAGAATTTGAGAAAAACACTCAATTATCCAAACTCTTTTATTAGTCTATGACCATGTTGAAAAATAGTTTGGGTTTTTTTTTCAGTTGAGAATTCACTTTATCAAATGGTGATAACATACTCTGTGTTGTAGTCTTGATGAAGAAGCACTACTTTTGGAGGGACTGATGTATAATGTAAAACATTCTGTCTGTTACCATCATCTTTCTTATCGAATGCTCAATCACACTATAATTATAGGTTGAATCATCTTGATGTTACACATATGTCAGGTCAACAATTTTTGAGACAATTATTTTGTTATAGTCAAGATGATTGCCAGTATTCAGTTAAAAGTTTTAGTTACTGAAACTATCAAAATTCATGGCAAAATCACAAATGCATGAAACATTTTCCTTGGAAAAGTTATAAGGTTTTCACTACATGGCAGAATGAGCTTAGAGATTTGAGATTTTTTCTTTTCTGATCTCATTTTACAAAAAGTCCATCCTTCCAAAGTAGTTGGTGAAGTTTTTTTTCTCTTTTTCTTTTTTTAAAATTTTGTGGCCTTGGGCTTGACACAGTGGCTGCTGTGAGCACCCATTCACCAGTTAGTCAGAAGTACAGAGGCTGTCAGAGTTAGGCACAGCTTCTAATTATTACCATATTAAACATAAAACCCTTTGTTGATTGTGTGGTCAATATTCAGCTCTGTGTGGTGAAATCATTAATGAATACACAAGCAGTTTCTCTTACAGTGTGCCAAGTAATGGTGTCATGTAAATATTGTGCGTACACAACTTTTTTCATTTGGAGGAAAACCATTCCTTCAGAATCTACATCTTTATGGACAATATAGGATGGATAAAAATTTCCTCAAATATTCCTAATTTAATTTGCAAAGACAAAAGGATAAATCCCCCTGTCCCCCAGTTTAATTGCTTTAAATAAAGTACTCATTTATAATTGTGAATATACAGTTATATTTGAAGCACGTTTAGAATAGTTGTACTACTTGCTCACTATGCATATTTTTGGTTTGGTCAGAAAATTATAAAGTCTTTCCCTGTAAAAAAGTTCTATCCTCCCTACATGCCCAGTGAAATCACTCTGATTACAATTTCTCAAAGTTCCAATTTTAAACTTGAGTTCATTTCCTGCAGAAATGCATTAGAAAGGATAAGAAGGCAGTTGTAATGCCTCTCTTAGAGATATCTATGTTGATTCATGATTATCTGCTTCTCAACATTCAACTTTTCTAACTGGAAGCAAACAGAGCTTTGGAACAGCTGGTGTCTTTTTAGCTAATTTCCTACAACAAGAAGGAATTGACAAATTAACTTGCCATAGTATTTGCCTTCTTCAGAAGTTTTATTACTGTGTTAATAATTCTAGTTAAAAAACAGCTAATGAGGTAGGGGCTCAGTATCATTACTTTGATTCTGGGTATCAGTCTAAGACAGTTTTCTTTTCCTACCATTCACATAGACCATTATATGTTAATAAGAGTTACAGTAACTCAGTAACAATACAATAGAAAAAAAAGATAGCATTGCATACTCCAGTATCCATTTTTATATAATTCAGAAACAGTAATTTACAGGATCGTATGAGACATATAGCTTTTCCTGGTAGACAGCGAGTTTTTCATTGATGTTATTTGACTTGTAGTGATTATTCCAAGGGCAGGTTTAGAATTCACAGAAAATAAAAAGGAGAAGTTGCATATTTCATTTATACTTTGTTTTATATTAAATAATTATTTGTTTTTAAAAAGTGATAGAGAAGTGAATCAATAAGGCAGATATGTAAGAGATTATTCTGCTCTTTATTACTCATAGTGTTGCTGGCACTCTGCTTCAGAAAGAGACAAAAGAACATTATGTAAGGGAGTACAGCCAAGTAACATTACATCATGTAGGCAAAGGTGGAGAGTTCGGTCAGTGGCACTCGGCAGGTTGGAGACCAGTGACTGTAGATGAAAAATAATGAGTGTCAGAAGACCAGAAAGGCAGAAGGGCAGTGCTCAGACAATGCCTGGAAAAAGAGGATGTCTCAGTGGGTAGGCAATGAATTAGATGAGCAAGACGTAGGCCATTGCAAATTTTTTGTGCCTTCATTTTTATTGTTTTACATACACACTTCAGGATCCTTGATCCTTAACAAAACTGTTTACAAAATGTAGTTCTGTAAAAAAAATATTTAGGGTTGGAATGTATAATTTTTCCCAGCCCCTCTTAATGTTAAAACTAAGATGCTTTAAATTAAAATTAAGGTACTTAAACGTTTTGTTCTTTTTAATTTCTTATTTTTCTTTAATATAACTCAATTCCCAAAGGTTTTTATATGGCTGAAGAGAATATGGACTGATAGAAATAATATTTTTAGGCGAGTTTGCTCTTTCACATGCACAACCTGTGAAATGGTACTATAAGGAAATATTATCTAATATATTTTGTCTAAAAAAATTTACAAAAGCAGAACTTCTGGCACTTTACTTCTTCTGTCAGCTCTATAATAATCAAGTACTTTAAAAGAAATTATTTTTTTTTTCCTAAGAAAATAGCTCATCATTTCTCAAGCATGAATTATCAATGGCCCTGCTGTTATCATGTATTCATCTCACAGATATCCTAATGAGACCTCTTACATGACATCTTTTCTTCTGCTATACTCAGATGCTAGTCATATTTTTCCTCTGTGGGTGTAGTTATTAAAGTATTTATCCACTGTCAATTTAATTTTTTTGAAGACAATAAATGCTTGCTATCACTTTTTTAAGCAATAGCTATTTCATTACAGAGATCATCAAAATATAAATCACCTTCCCAGAAAAACATTTACTTTCAAATTTGATCCTGTTTTTTCATTATTCTTATTTGGAATTCATATTTCCAAGTAATAATGGGGAAGAAGAACCAAAATGCTGATTACTTCAAGTCAGAGCTGATGGTGCTTCATTCACTGTTTGTACGATTAAATGTACAACTGGAGAAAACTGAAGGCATACTTTGAGTGCACAATCAGCAAAACTATGGCCTTGTGACCTCTAAACAAAGTAAAATAAAGATTAGCTGTCATCACTTTTAAGAGAATATCAGAGATAAAACATTCTCAACTACAGCTATGTAGGTACTTATGTAAGACTTTGCTTTCTTGTCTTCTTAGCTTTAATACTATTTTATTAATAAATTAAAACGCATCTTATAAAGGTTGAGATATTTGCAACAGGAGCCATGAAATAAGCACAGACTTCCTTTAACCAGCAGTGCACTAATGTTCACTTAAAAAAAAATTAGGCTCTAATTCATGCAGTTTTTTATTTGTTTTGTGGCAGCAAAGTCTTGTTCTATGTCCCTAATGCACAAGACACTAAATATACAGGAATGGAAACAGAGAGTTCCTATTCATAAGAACTAAAGTTTAATGAGAGGACAGAGGGTGAACAAAGAAAAACAACAATAACAAAACAGAACAACGACAACAAATAAAATACCAGTAAGTAGAACCACATAAAGGAGTCTGTGGTGTTAAAAACATATCATTGGTCAGTATAAGCTCTGTGCACAAGCAGTCTCTGATTTAGTCTAGTGATTTTGCCAGGTCAATCCTCCTTCTTCCCTTGTTACAACTTCTTTTGAAATTGCAAGTTTTCCATTTGTTATTTAGGCAGCAGTTACCTCATTTGGAGACTTCACAGACTGAAAGCACAAGCTCATTTTTCTATCCTTTTTCATTTTCATTAAAATTGTTAGTGTCACGTTTGTTTCCAGAGCAGTTTATTCTAAACTGCTAATCTGAACATTTTAGATTCCTGCAGCCTGGTCAAATACAACTGAAGTTTGATTTTCATGAGATGCTGCTGCAGCAGGTCACACTGAAGCATTAGTCTTTTCAGCTTCTGAATCAAAAATAATTTATTATTATTATTATTCCTTGATTGTCGTGACTCACAAAAATTAGCCTAAAGAAAAAATGTCTTGAATTTGAGTATAAGGCACATTTCAATTATTACTGCACATGAATATCCTCGAGATATTATATCAACAAATGAATGACAAAATGATGACAACAAGGGATTGGTAATGACATCTGAAATCTTCTGAAGTTAACAGTTCCAGCCCACTAGTGTTTAGTAGCAAAGTTCTAAATTACCAGAGGATCTTTCCTTTCCAGAAAACTGTTCTCTGACTCTGGCCTCAGACATAAGAAGCCTCATTGCAAACAGTTCACATTCTTAAATGTGGTTTTAATAAAGGTAATGGGGCTGGTAGCGTTTCACTAGGGAATTCCCGCTCCCAATTTCTACTGCCTATCCTTGCAGTGTAATGACTGAAAATTCCAAGGCCATATTTTGCGTTTCAGACTGTGCAATTCTTTATCACTTTTCTGTGTTATTCCTGTGCTTTGGACAGAGGGGTATCTGCACTCCATTGGACAGCCTATTAGCCCTTCTACACTACAAGGGTTTTAGATGTGGAGAAGATAAACAAACATTTTCTTACTTAAAGTATTTTTTTCTCATTTAAAATGACCTTTCTCTTCAAGGTCAACCTTTTTGCAAGGAAGACTTAAGATTTATTTGTGCACGTATGTATTTTTTCCAGTCTTTTACTGGAAAGGTATACAATGATACATACTGTATTACAGTGAGACTTGGTAAGTAGGCCTAAAAGAGAAAATAGAGATGAACTTGAAAATACAATTTTGAACGTCTATTTTATTTTTTTTCCCTTTTTTCCACCCCACTCACAACTGAGCTTTGGAAAGTCACTAACTGAGGCATAGAGATATGATACTTAGAATTATTTATGCAAATCACCTTTCTCCTCCTCCGATTTTTTTGGAGTAGCTGCATTTTTATCTCTTAAATCTTGAAATAAATATACATATAATTGAGAATAGATGCACAGGAAATCTGTATAACACGTTCAGCTCAAAACTATAACCACTAACAGTTTCCCTATCCTCAGGTTTGTAGATTTGCCAGAGCTTTTGTTCTGTTTCCCCAGCTTTGCCATTGACTTCGACAAATTGAAGATTCTACCTTCAGTATTTTGGACAGAGCACTATTCTCAGTAGAATTTTCACTTATAAACAGTTCTATGCCATCACTATTTGGATGCCCACAGAGATTTTGTGGCAGGTCTTTATAAGGCATTTGCATTTTGAATTTGAATTTCTACAGACCAGAATTTCAACAGTTAAAGTTTAAATATCTGTGCCTCTTCCTTCTTCTTCCTGATTTTGAATGAATAATAATAATTATTATTGTTCCTTTATTCTAAAAAATGATTTTCAGCAACGTGCCTTCTTTGATTCTATTAGAAAAGTCCTCATTCTATATTTTATTTCTTTTTCCCTATTTTTTTTTCCAACTAAAATGCTGTGTTTTTTGCCCATGCCCAACAAAAATCATTATTGTAGACTGAAGTCTACTAGACCACACCCAGAACATATGACAAGCCCTTGTTTCATTAGAAATCCCACAGCAGTTATTACCAGGACATTGATTCCATTTTCTTTCACTTTAGAAAAGAACTTTGGAAAGTAGTGGAGTGGGAGGAATAGTACATCATCAAAACTGCATGAGAGGAAGTTCTGTATTCTGACAGAGAATGATTTACTTTAATCCGTGAGTCTTTCCCACCACTATTTTTAAGTGATTCATAATGTTGACATCGAAATACAGCCAGGAGCTACATTCAATTTTGTAAGGGTAAAACCATTTACTACGTGTTCTTGTCTGTAGCTTGGCTATAGCAGTACTTAAAGTGCATGTTTAGTTTTTAATTGTATGTATTCTCTGCAGATTCTCAGAAGCTGAAATATTATAAGGAACGAGTGACTTTTACTTCAGCACAGATTACAGAGCTGAGCTAAAGAAATTTGTGCTTCTGAACTGAAAGAATATAAGATACATAAAACCATCAAAATAGGAGAGAGATGAGAGAGTGATATTCAGGAATATATCCTTGAAGAAAAGAATAAGGTTTTGGAAAATGATTGTGAAAGGAAGATAGAAACCAGTATGGAACTCTGGTAAAGGAAAGATATCATGGGGAGAAGACATGAAGAAACAACTTCTTGATATAAAGTGCTAGAGAGATTTAGGGGAGGGAAAAATGTGAGAGTTGAGAAAGGGTAAATCTGCAAGGGAAGAAAGTACTCAGATATTGACCGAAGATTAACAATAGGGGAGGTGAACAAAAGATGGGTTTTTATTGTAATTGAGATAAAGAACTGACAATACGTCTTTTTACCTTTGCTTGCTATGCCTCTTACATTCTCTTCTCACTTACCCAAGGAAGAGCATTGCCTTGGAAGGTAGTGAGAGATTTCATGTGGCATATGAGCTTTCATTACTGATATTGTTTAGATAACTGAAAGATTAGTATGAGGATCTCATGCTAATGTGATCAGTGAGTACTGAGAACATTAGTACAAGAGAATGCAGTCTGTCTCGATAGACTAATGAAGTTAAGATTTAGGCTGAAATAGAGAGCAAATATGAAAGGGGAGTGCCTCCATAAACTAGGCGAACTTATATAAGTAACAGATTTAATATCCTTCAGACCTTAAAGGGCACTATGTCCAGACCCCCCAAATTTAAAACTGTTTGGGTATCTCCCTGACTAAGGAAAAACAAGGTAAGAGTTCCAATTTATGAACTGTTCAACATATTCTATGTGCCAGTTTCTCAAGTATTTTCATTTGTGCAGGCATGCACAAACTTGCTTGGAAAGGCATTGGCCATACGCTTGTCAGGCTCATTTAATTGCCTGAGAGTCAAGCCTTCAACCAGGGAGTCGTATACAACCACACACAGTATTTCATATCTCTGGCAAGAGCACAGATTGAATTCTACCACTTTCCATTAATCATGTTGTAATTCTCAAACCATTCACCACAGTCATCAATCAGATCTACATGTGCATCGCAATTTGCAATGGGTGAATTCATGCACCTTTTTTGGTTAATCATATTAGATATAACATGATCAGATCTCTATCTTTTACCTCTTTATAGACTTCAGTGTAAACCTGTTCATGGAATCATTGTTGTCATCAGAGTCTTAGAGAAAAGAACACATTACTTTTCCTACAGAAGAAAAGGAAAATTATAAAAAAACATACAAGCCTACTTCTGGATGTGCTCTTTTGTCTTCTAATATCTCTTGCACTTTGAAGTTTGTACATCTATATTAGTTTTTAGTGTAGGAGTCACTGGCTATGGCAAGAAGTTCAGTTTCAAACAACAAAATTTGATTAAGGATTCTAAATATTCCTTTTCTTTCACATTACTTTTACTTTCATAGAAAATTGAGATTCTGATGTTTACTTCTAATGTATGATGTTAGTCACTAAACCAGTATTCCGTGAACTTGTGGTGAACAGTTCCTTGAAAGCAGAGATTAAACTCTACACACTCACTATACTGTACTTGGTCTATGGGATTTGGCTCAGCATCAGATGAAGTTGTTTTAAAAGATAATGAAAAAGATAATGGTTTTTTATATTTTTATGTTGTCGGTTTTATATATATATATATATGTTGTGTAATTATAGTTTCAATATTTTTGTGTATTTTTTTTCTTATTAAACATTTCCTTGCCAATTTACTCTTCAAATTGGACATTGGACCATCCATGTTCATTTAAGTCTAGTCAGAATGGGAAGGACAATATTTCCAAAGAATCACAACAGAACTCAATATGATTTGTTTCAGTACTTTAATACTGCCTTTTTTGATGTATTCTTCACATTCACCTACCAGCAACAAATTTGATATTCCAGTCAACTGAAGCTACCTAGCCTCCATAAAAAAAAAAAAAATAATGATAATAATAATAGAATTAAGGTTTTATTAAATTTCAGGACAGCTGTAAGTAGCATGGCACATGCTTATGAAATTAATTTATTTATATTTGTGACATTTCTGAAAAACTGAAACTGCCGACCTCTCTCCTTCATCTTATCCAACCCTTTAACAAATTTGTAGAAATAGATTGATAGTAACCTGTAAATGTAAAATTTTCAGAATCTTCAAAAAAGAACCTGGAAAGAAAGTTATATGATGTGTTACAATATAAGTTTCTTTTTAGGTTCTTTTCTGAAGATTCGGGAAATATTAAATTTACAAGGCTGCTTACTGTGAATCTATTTCTACAAACTTATTGAATCAAACTAGATTACACTTAATCACCATAAGTGACAACCACATCCTTGCTTCTTAAAAGGAATTTACTTGGATCACATCAACGTAACAATCCAAAATGAAGATTGATCGGTGTAACTGTGATCCTTGTACTTTTCTGCTTGTCATGCTTTAATCCCATAAGCTATGAAGATGCAGGAAACAGGGAAACAGATCAGCTGCCTGGTTAGATTTTACCTAGTTATATTTCGTCATGTGATTTTTATTTTTGCTTGACAACAAGTAGTCTGGCATATTATTGAAGTTGAGAACATACGACAAGTAAAACCAGGAGAGAGGAGCTAAGTTCTTAAAAATAGAACAACCTCTTTATTTCTAATCATGTAATTCTCTCACTCTGTTTAAATAGCTTACCACCATTAAAGTTAGGAAATTAAATGGTCGACAGGTGAATCATGCCACTTGCAGGTACTAGAAATATACACACTTGAGATATAAGGTTATTAAAACATCTGCATACTATCTATTCCTCTAGAAAATAGTGAAAAAAATCTGCTCAAATGCATTGGTGGTTTTAGGAAAGCCCAAATTAATTAATAAAGACTAATCATGTACTATATATGCCAATGTGTTAAACCTATGTTCACATTTTATACGCTATTTTTACCTCACTATCAGTTCTCAGAGGTGGATTGTCTTGGAAGTACTGAAAGATGATGGATATATATGCTCTGGAGATACCAGGTTATTAAAACTACTGCAAAGTGATGAGCCTGAAGCCAAGGTCATTGCTATTGCCCAGTGTGGTTCCATTTGGACTCTGTCTCTCTCAATTGTATCTCTTCTATTTCTCCCCTTGATACATCTTTTCAGGCAGATGTCTTGGAACTTTTCATTTTCTCCTGCTTTAAAGTCTTTTTCCCTGTGTGGTTCCATCTGATTCTTTTT